>JACXGJ010013675.1:0-15907 GCA_016801105.1 Esox niger | reverse complement strand
ACACACACACACACACACACACACACACACACATACACACACATACACAGACACACAGCAACACAGACACACACAGTTACTTTAAGGTAGACCACAGAATGTGATGATGACTTCCTCTACTGAAGTCCTGTGCAGCTCAGCAGAGAATGGCTATTATTAATGCCAGGTTGTTGGTGTGATTCCTAGATGGGACCACTATGAAAATGTGTGCACTCACCAGGTTGAACACTTCTGTCATGTTCTGTCATGTTCTGTCATGTTCCCACACACACTACATCGTACCTTTCTATATATGTCACATATATGTGTGTATAAACATATATAGATATATGCAGCTTTTAAAAAAATCCTGTTCTGTTTACTCTTTCTGGGTAATTGCAAAGAATTACTGCATTCAGGATAGTGGGTGCCAGGGTGATTATATGTTTTCAATGGGTTTGACAACCAATTTGTCATGTTACATATTGAACGATGATGACTTTTTACAGTGCTTTGAGCTGCTGCATGAAGTCAGCAACACATTATCATCAGAGAATATGGTCTTGTTTTTCCAAACAGTTTTTAAATGTTTCTAATGTGTCCCGGTAAATCATGTTCCACAGATTGATAGACACCTGTGGAAAGAAGGAGAAGCAACACATTAAGTTTCCTTTGAAGAGCTATCATATTCTGTTTATTGATTGTGAACGTCAGCAAAAGCTGAACAACTTGGCCTTTCCTTTGGAGGTGCAGTGAGGAGTGGTAGAGAAGACAGATGGTTGTCATTGTATGAAAGCTTGTTTGCACATTTATGTAATGGAGGCAAAAGAACATACCAAGCATATGTGGTGGACAGCAGGACTCAGTGAGTGGAACTAAAGAAAGCACATTGAACTACACCACAAAGCAAACACACACAGCCTGCTTCAAAATGATCAGTATCCTTGATGAAGATTAGCGAAACAACACCATATTAAATCAACAGCACAGGTAATGAGCTATATTGTACTTTTTCAACATGTGAGCTATATTGTACTTAATTAATTATTCAAGGGAATCAACCAAAACAATGCCTTTCTCAAGCAAGGAATTTCTTCAGAACTTTGTGCCCCCTCTCCCTTCAAGCCGAGTCTTTTATATGAATTTGGAGAACGCATGGGACGAAGTTTTAGACAATTTCTCTGCAGATCCTGTTAATATTAGAATATTTGAATAGGGGAATCCTGCTGTATTCAAACTACATGTTTTTAATGGGACTGAAGACCAGACACTAAGATGATTTGATTTCTTTGTGGGTTCAATATGCTTGGTATCATTTTTTCAATAATATACTTTCCATATGTATTTTTGAATAAAAGTCATTACCTTTCTTGCTCCTCTTCAGGGTGTCAGTCATTCTGGAGATGTGACAGCATACATGGGATCATTCATGCACTCATCTGTGTTTATTAGTTGTGGTGTGTTTACTGTGCCCTGTGTGTATAAGCACGTATGCAGTTTGAATCGATCGAGGCACGCAAGTGGACGAGACAAACAGAGACGGGGAGAGAGAGATGGTGACAGGGGATAGCGGGACAGAGAGAGTGACACAGAGGAGAGAGAGAAGAAAATAGAGGGACGTTGAGGTACTGGGACATAGAATGACTGAAAGAGAGAGACAGAGAGGGGTAGGGATTGAGGCATAGAGAGAGGAACATGGACAAGGCGGGGGACAGATACAGAGGGACCGAGAGAGGGGGATTGAGAGAGGAACATGGAGAAGGCGGGGGACAGATACAGAGGGACCGAGAGAGGGGGATTGAGAGAGGAACATGGACAAGGCGGGGGACAGATACAGAGGGACCGAGAGAGGGGGATTGAGAGAGGAACAGAGAAAGGAAGAAGGCAAGGCGGAAAAACCCAGTCAGATACAGCGAGGCGGCTACTGGGAGAGACAGATGTAGAGAGGATGACTGAGGGAGAGAGATGTCATCACCCTTTGCTAGCTCCGCCCCCCTGTGCAGAGCGCTCTAACCGTTCCTGACAGCCAGTCGCTCATTAGGACTGCCGCACACTCTGTTCCTGTGTCCGCCGGCTTCAAGCCCCCCAAACAATGCCTGTGTGTGTGAGCGTGTCAGAGCTCTGCACTGCTGCGGCCCGGGCTATGGTTGGCTGTAGTTGAAGATGAGGAGGGGGTGGGGGTGGGGAAGGGGGAGTCAAGCCCTATTCACTGGCACAAAGACATAATTAACCAAATTGGCAAATCGTACGCAAAACTGCCTCCTGAACATTCTGTGCTAGTCCGACGTTACCATAGAAACTTTATATGTGATTTTTGTGTGCCCGTGTGTGTGTTTGTGTGCGCGTGTGTGCTTGTCATGAAATTATTAAGTCAGACATGCACTAATTATCAATCGATTCCACTAAGAGCATCACACAGTCAGATTCACACACAGTCAGAAAGAGACGACCCATGTGCTTCACTTCTCATTCAGTCACGGACTGACTCACTCTCATTCTTTCTGAACACACTCTCTCAATCACTCACCTTTCGGTCAAAGTTAGGGCCTTGCATTACAGCGGAATCACTGCAGCCTGGAGTTCAAATCCCAAAGGAATACTTCGGCATACTAGCAATGTCCAGTGGCCTGACATGCGCCGGTACAAACGGGCGCAGCAACGTCTGGGTTGCAAGAGCTCGACGAAGGAGACCTTTCCTGGTTGCACTCTAGCAACTCCAAGTGGTTGTTAGCTGATAAACGCTTGCTCCTCCAAGCATGTAGGTGTTGTTGAGTACTTCCTGGTTGAGTGAGCAGTGTGATAAGAAACAGAACGCTTTGGCAGAAAGTGTATTGGCGGACGCTTGAACAGTATCTCAGTCTTAGCAGATTGAGATACAGTATCTGTACAGTACAGTATCTGATTCTTTCCTGTGAGTTGCTGTAATGAGGCAGTGCTAGAAACTGGACCGAGACATGAAAAGATACAGATGACGTTTGATCTCAAGGATACAGTCAACCCAAACATTTGGGTGTGTGTGTGCGTGTGCGTGCGTGTGTTTGCATGTGCAGGTGTGTTTATGCACAAGTGAGCATGTCTGCACATCCGTGTTTGTGGGTATATGTGAAGTGTGTGTGTGTGTGTGTGTGTGTTTGTGTCTCTCTCAGTTAAAGTCAATTAAATATCGATCACTTCTGATGAGGGAGGGAGACACATCAAGGACAAACAGCCAGCAGATCAATGTGTGTGTGTGTGTGTTTGAGTGTCTGTGTGTGGGACATCATAATAAAAAAGTACTGTTAATGTGTTTTTCCTTCTCACAATTTCTAAATTAACTCACAAGCTGATCTTGGTTGCAATTTGAAAACCCAGAACTTACCCCAACTAACCCATACTAACCCTAAGTTACTGTAACCTCTTATGGATATGCTTTCATTATTAAGAATTAGATGTGTGTAGGGCAAGGGGTGGTTATTGTGATGTTAATGCTGCCCAAGCATTGTTATGGAAGGTTTGTATAAATCACATTGTTCTTATTGCCTGCAATACAGAATTGTCCCTGTAAAGTTGTAACCATCTTGTATCATGTTTTGAGGTTAGTTTGTGTAAAGTTGTGCCTTTTGGCACCCAGCAGCATTGTGGTTTGGGACTCAGAGCATGGTTTAAAGATAAACTTCAGGTCTGACTGATGAGTACACTTTTTCGCGCTCTTACCCTCGCTCTGTCTCTCTGCTTCCCCTCCCTCCATCTCTGAGCCCCCCGAGTCACAACAACAGGCACCAAACAGCTTGAGCATCCATCTTACGAGGAAAAAAATGCCCCATTTTTATGTCTTTGAATCTGACATTTTTGGCACATTAAATATTGGACATTAATAAATTAAATGTAATGAACTGACATGAAAGCAGAGAAAAGTCTAATGGTACAATGTAAGAAAAGTATAAAAGGGAAGAAAATGGCAAAACTTTTTTTACTCCAATTAACTATTGCTTTCTTTAGTCATCAGAGATTATTTTCCATGTTCACTTATTGAAACAAATATTGAATAATTAAAAGCAAGGGGAAGAAAACAACACGAGAATCGCAAGGAGAGTTCATGCCAGTGAGGGCTCGCCTCTGGACTGAAAAATGAAGACCGTTTGAATAAGTCAATTTTTTTATTGGTCATTTACTGTAATGAGATGTCCGCAGGGTGTTTTTGTAACATTAAAATAATCATAACGGCTTCCTTGGTTGAATGCCTTGGCAGTCCACAGAAACATTATGAGACTGTTCTCATAAGCAGTGTGTATAATTCTGAAAACCAGAACCATCCACCTGTTATTGGTAATTATTTTTATCTACATAAAGTAAATGCACTTTGGCTTTGATATACTCGAGTCCAGTTCAAGTGTAGCACATATCTCTTTTCACAGGTATGTGTCCCCACCACTCTGACTGGTGACATATCATTATACCGTAAAGGACAATTATAATATTGCCTCAGTCAGCTTGGCATTGGTAAGGCCATAAGTGATATCCAACTGGCTAGCTGACTAAATGCAGTAGTCACTGGTAAAGTAGATAAGAGTTAATCATATTTATAAGATGTTTAATTATTTGTTTAATTATTAGTATTTTACCCTTAATGTTTTCTCGAGAACAAATATTTCATAAGAAGATACCAGAGAAATGGGAGCATCCAAATAGTTTAGTTAAGCATAAAATATAGACTGACCCAAGTCCTCCTGTACATAAACTATTGCAATTTAAAAACTTGGGACGGAGACTTTGCCAAGCACCAGAACACCAAAGAGACACCAACCAAATGCAAAGCCCATGGAGACAGGGTGTTTTGACAGACACACTTATAGTGTACAAACAGACACACGGGTGTAGTGAATCTGATCCGTAAGGAGGCCTGCAACTTTTGACCACAGCAACGTATACAGTAGGTATGTATGACATTACCTATTCGAAGAAATAACTAGGAACAGGTCCAGGTCATGCTTTGTAGGTTAACAATGTAAAATCTGCCCAAGCATAAACAGGTGCCATGTGTAGAGAGGAATGTGATCACATTTGTTGGTTTTATTCAAGATTCTAGCAGCCGTATAGAACACATTTTGTGTTCTTAACAGCATATCCAGAGTGAAAACCATTAGTTTAGTCTTGAAATAACAAAAGTGTATATGACATTTTCTGCAAACAAAAACGTAGATTTTCCATTTGTGATGTGGTACATAAAACTCTTGAAATGTTCATTAGATGAAAGTTTACTCTCGGAGTTACTCAGGGTTCACATTTTCTCTGGAGATGACCACAAGTCATTCATTCAGTCATTGTGAGACCTCACAGCGAAACCCGTTTTAGGATATCAAATTAGCACCACAGTAAAAATTTACGTTGTGTTTCTGGATGACAAGCAACATATGTAGTGAAAACCAGTGGCCCCAATCAGAGGCTGGCTTGGTCCTGGCAGTTATGTGCAATTTCTGGACAACTGGGTTTTGGAAAATACTGCTTATTTTTTTTCTACAGATCAATATGTTTTTATCAAACTAGGTAATTCATTCATAACTGCCGTGAAGGCAGTTAAAGTGAAGGCCAAATTTGCGTGCGCAATGTTGCTTCATAGTTAGCTATGTAGCTGTATCACAAATACTATACACCGCAAGTGTTTTTCTGTAAACCAGGAAGCTAGTTTCTGGTTGTGTTTTTATCGATGGTGTTACGCAGGGTTAAGTCTAAATCCTGTAGATTGTTAACAGTCAGCAAGAGCATCCAGATATCTTAAGGGTTGTCTTGAAATGTATTTGTTTATGTAAAAGTGGGTTGGGCTAAAATGTAGTTAGTCGTTGTGATTTGCCCATGTGTACGTGTCACACAGTCTATTGTGCATGTGTCAGTGTGTGAAAGAACTGTGCGTGCAGTATGCATAATGTATGTGTGTATGGCCTACATGTAGACCATGTGTAAGGAATACCCTGTCACACCCCAGCAATTATGTTACATTACACTTATGCATCCGCTGGGCCATCAGTCACTCACCTGCTTGCAGGCTGCCTTTGTTTCCGTTTGGATCACCGTTTGTTCACTTTTCTGTTTGGACTTTTCTCACTGCTGACTCATGTCAGATACTAGCATAATGCTAACAAAGGCTAACAGAGGCTAAGTCGGCAGATAATGTCGAACAGTGTGTGAGAGCTCACGATTTAATGTTCTTTTTTATGTGTAAATAAACTGTTCAATAATGTGAAAATACTGTACAAATACTGCACAAAAAACTGTGAAAACACATCGTGTTGATTACAAACCTCAAAACTTTTACGATTCTCTCGCTCTGACCAGAAAAGCCAATTAGATGTCTCTATAGAATTAACAATATCCTCACGGCCAAAAATAGAAGTGATACAAGAAGTTCACTGCAAATGAGTGTAACGTGCACCTTTGGAAAACAACCAACCTAACACACCACTTGTATGTTCATCTAGAGCATCTTCTGATAGACAGTGGCTGACGCAAATCTTTCCCGATTGCACCTTTCTCAATTGATTTGTTTGGTATTTTTATAATCTCCTGTCTTTTTAGTATTGAGCTGTTCCAATGTGATGAATTGCAAATAAATAAACCATGAAGTTGTACTAGTGTGGGTCAGAAAAGCTGACCCATAGATTACCTGTCTTTCAGCTCTTCGAATGTGCATTTCTTCATCTTGACCTTGTAAAGGCGCCCAACCTTCTCAACCTTTTAAGTAATAATGAGCCTCAATGGGAAGTGTGTTTACTAGAAGCTCAGTGTGATCGATTGGGCTCATGCCAGTTACTGTGAGTGAGGGCTTTTGGCCAGAACCACAATACAGATATACACCAAACCATCCAGGACTCCTCCTGTGGAGCAACTCCATCTACCACACAGCAGAGCAGAGAGCTGGGGGTGTCCGGGGAGGAGGGACAGATTAGGTCGGGTCAGTACCCAAGCGAGGAACAGGAACCAGAAAGGAGGAGAGGAAAAGAGGAAGAAAGGACCGGGGACATGGGAGAAGGAAGAGGAGAGGGAATGGAGAAGGACTTCAAAAAACAACAAGAGAAAAACAAACAAGAGGAAAAAACAAGCGCAAAGAGAAGGGATCGCAGAGACACCCAAGGTCCTCTGTCTAATTAAAAGCATTTGCATATATTTATGAGGTCTAATGAGGAGATTTTCAATAGTTTGTTTTCCCCTAATATGAATATTTCCTTTTCATTATCACACAACACACAGTACATGGAGATTCTTTCCAATGATCAAATCCTGCCTGGTCTGTTTCTGCAGGTGCTGGACGGTACTGTGGAGAAGTGTGTGCAAGCGGCATAATATTTTGCTAACTTGTCAGTTATATTTGTTTTGTGTGTGTGTGTGTGTGTGTGTGTGTGTGTTTGCTTGTTCAGGCACACACGTGTAAAGAAAGAATCGGATGAAAATGTTGTGAATTATTCCAACCTGCCATGGCAGTGCCCTGCCAATGTCTTTATTCCTCTCCTCGGGGACCCCCAGACATTTCACAGTTTGGTTGCAGCCCTGAAAAGGCTCACCTGATTCACCAATCAAGGGCTTGATGATTAGCAGACATGTCTAATCAGGTGTGCTAACTGTGGAATAGCTCAAATTCATAGACTGACTTGGGGTCCCTGAGGAGAGGTTAAAGACCTCTTACGCGACATCTTTATTTTCAAAATGCATACCCCTTCACACAGTTCTAAACCTGATGAACAAAAGCACAACACGTTTTCAATTGCCCTGGTAGAAATTTTCTTTTTTTCTCATGGTACATAAGACAACTCTGCACTGTAAAAAGAACTTGATCAGCGGCTGGGTGTGCTTCCGACAGATGAGAAATTGAGCAAAAATGTGAGACAATGTGACCCTGGACAAAAGTGTGTCGTGTTTGATTGATAAGAGCCCATGTTGAGTGGTTTAAAGTGAGTACAACAACGCCAAAGCGATAGCCATCCACTATATTAACCATATTAACCAAAACAGCACTGTGTTTCCCAGCAGATAATATTGTCCTGCCTGTCTACAGAGGACCTAATAAGGCCCGTCTGGATGACCGTCATTAGTGGAGGTCGTATTACCGTCCTCATGCTGCATTAGCCAGCCTCTGGCAACCCCAGTGAAGATGAATGAATGGGTAATGGAAAACACCAACAACCCAGCCCACCCTCTCCCAAACAGTAAATCCAAGACCCGATGGCCCAGACACCAATTTACACAGCCGTATGGGTTTGTACAGTTCTATTGAACGCATAGAGAACACATCATTTCCGGAGTTGCCTGTTCAATTTGCTCAGGGTGTCCGTGTGCTATTCGGTGTAGCCCTGGGCGGATAGAAATCATTACCAAATGCCTGATTTCTAAGATTGTGATTTTGCATGTCTGCCTCTGAAACCCGTCAGCCTCACTTCTCCTGCCAAAGAAAAAGATAACTGACTCAAGAATGGGCAGAGGGCTGGGCACATTGGCCCATCCAAATTTGAGGTACTGATGATATGCAACTGTTCATGGACTTGTTATCGTGGTGCTAGTGCGTTCATCTTATTGGTCCGTCTGTCTGTCTGTCTGTGTGATTGTCTTTCCATTAATCTCCTTTCCTGGTGCGGGCTGTTTTTAATTAGTGTTGATAATATGTCCTCAGTTCCAACTCAGCTTCCAAACCCACCATCACAACCCCTCCCTCGTCCCCATACCTCATCAGTGCTTAACCCCCACCTGTGGTGGGAGAACAGCAGATATCAGAGACACAGTGGGGGGGCATGCAGACACACTAGTGGGGGGTATACACCAAAATTAATTTGAAGCCCTCCGTCACTAAATCTCTAAGTCACCAAAACATATACTCCTCTCTGCGACGGTTATCACACGCTAAACTCACACGTCTGCGTTATTTATTTGTTAGAGTTTTTTCGGTGTAAAAGTTGGTTTATGTTTGTATGTAGCACCTCTGTGTGCGCGTGAGCGCGTGTGTATGTGTGTATGTGTTTGTGCGCGTGTGCTCGCGTGTGTGTGTTTGTGTGTATGTGTTTGTGCGCGTGTGCACGTGTGTGTGTGTGTGTGTGTGTGTGTGTGTGTGTGTGAGGGCGATGACTTGTGACAGGTGCTGTGGCCACTGGTGCAGAGGGTGGAGGGAGGAGGTGAACAAGGGAAACACAGATGAGTATTTAATTACTGTCTAATATGGAGTAGCCCCCGCTATCCCTCCCTCCCAACCCCCCCTCTCTTCAGTCTCTTTCCCCTTCTCTTTCTCTCCCACTCCCTTTTAGTCAGCCCCTCCCCCAAACCCCCTTCCTAACCCTGCCCCCGCCCTCCCTTTAACCCCCCTTCTGGTCTCATCCTTTCTGTATTAATGAACAATCCAGGCCTCTCTGAAATCTGTCAGAGCTTACTGTAGCTCCCCTACGCCGAGCCAGGGAGGCTGCATCCCCAGGAGGATGTTTTAGCCCCCCCACCTCCTAGTCCCAGGGGAATAGTTATAGTTGTTTAACGTGTTTACAGTAGTCACTGAGCAAGTAAAAAACAAAGTGTGTGTTCTGTGTGTATGTTTGAGTGTGTGTGTGTGTATGCTAGTTGTGTTGTTTGGGTAGGATTAGATTTGATACAAACATCGACTGTCTCCATGCAGGTCCTTACCTTAGAAACGTCTCTGTAAAAGGTGACAACGTGAGATTCCATACACTGCATTCTGTGCTCCCATGGGATTTATTTAACAATCGCTAAGGTCTTAAAGGTGCCACCCACCATTTTGTTTTCAAAGCCTCTCTCTCACGTGAGGAGGCTAACATTTACAGGTCATTGTCAGTATGCAATGAGGTAACCCATATGTCTGGGTTGTGAATGTTAGCCGGGTGTTTTCCCACTTTGACCTTTACGTGTTGGTGCCGTGTGGATACCAACATACACAGACCCCTACAAAGAATCCTGATGAAGGCTATTGTTTTACGACATGTGATCTGAAAGCTTCCGAATAACTCCGGAGTGAACCTGGTGTGTGGGTGTCATAAGTATCAATGCTATTAGGTTGGTTGACCAAACCAGACTATGGGTTAACAACTCAGTGCCGTCTGGAAGATGGTGTCAATCTGGTGAACACACATCAACTGGAGTCAAAGTATTTCCATCTTTTAGTGAGTGTTGGATGGCTGCCACGCCCCAGGAGGCCTGGTGCTTGATGTCTCTAACCCTGTCAAGGGACATACATGCCATATCTCTGTGCAAAATGTAATGCTTTTATCACAAAAGTTCTCCACCAATTCAAACTTTTCAGCTTGTGTACCTTTGTGTCAGATCACCTGGTAGCGCAGGCGGAGCGTCACCAGCGCCTGGTGATCTGTGGGTGGCATACCAATTTGTGAACGTGTCGAATTGATTGGGCATAATGTTAATGCGTCCACATTATTTCCACTTTAACCAAATAGAAAAAGGTTTGGAGTTCTACCGCCACATCAGCCCAACTGATGCCATAATGACACAATGTCAGCACCACGGCCAGCACCGTAGACACTAAAGCAAAGCAGTGTGGGTAGTAATCCCCAACTACGCATAAAAATGATATACATATTACAATAAGCCTCTATGAATGCAGGGAATACACGTGCATGCAACTAACTGCTGTCATACCAAAGTAATGCAAACATTATGCTGAATGTAGACTCGTTTTTCATGCCAACAAAAATTCGGAAAGGTAGTATGGATTAGAATACAGACATAAAGAAACAGCCATCTAAACTAGCTTACTCATCTTACAAAATAGCAGATCGCTTTGAGACAAATACAATCAACACACTCTATATATCGGCTGGTCACGTTAAAAGTAAACAAATAGATAAAACATAAAGATAATTGAGGGGAGTAAGGCACTGGACACACTGTTGGTTTCAAAGCAAACAGAACTTTCTAGGCAACTCATCAATAGCCTAAACCTAGATGAAGCCCAGTTTACCATGCAAGCATAGTAACACAGGCTACTAACACATTAAGGTCTAAATGCACAAAAGCAATAGCTTCCACTGGCAGCATATTTCATATTATTCTGCAAAAAGTCAGTGTTCATGTCAGTCAGATGTAGGTATCTCACTTTCTGTTACAATTACAAACTGAAAGATAGCCTGGGTGCTTGTGTTCTCACTTCAAATAGAAGTCCAGAGTGTACTGACCTACCGCCGGTCTCCATTACCTGGTGGAGTGAGAGGTGTGATCAGCTCCAGAACCTCATTGGATGTATGATAGTGACCCTCCCACATTAATATCATGTCCATCCCACAATGTCATCTTCATATTTTTTTATTTGCTAGTTCACGACTGCATTTTTTTAATTGAAGATTGGATAAAAACTTTTTTTTGTTTTTTTTGTGTAAATGAAAGGAACACATGTCCTTACATTAATATCTTTAAAAGTAAAATCTGTCTGTATTCTGTTAAGGTACTTTTAGTTCTAATTGAAACCGTTCTCCAAGTGTCCATGTCTAGTTTTACACCATGAAATGACAGATCCAAAATGTCATAGCACTCCATAGACAATCTTAGTTTTGTTGCCTGTCATTTGGGTCTCCATTTCTGAATCAGACTTTAAATATTATGCATATAAAACCCTATAGGAAGTGTATCTGCAAGTACTCAGCTATTCTTTCCATCATAAACACTCAGTCAGAGCTTAGAGAACAGTAATATTTTCACTGTACTTCACTCTTCTCCACTGCCATTCCTCATACACTTACCGTTTCACCTCCTCTCCTGATCCAACCTCTCCCACCTAACGTCTCCTCCTCACAGCTCTCCTTCCCTATTCAAATCCACATAATCTCCTCATCGCAGATCTCCTTCCCTATTCAAATCCTCATCATCTCCTCATCGCAGACCTCCTTCCCTATCCAAAGCCTCCAAGATCTCCTGTCTTACTCAAAGCCTCATCGTTTGCTCCTCACAGATCTCCTGCCCTACTGAAAGCCTCCTCATCTCCTTTCACTTCTTTCCCCCTTTTCCTTCCTCTCTCCTAAATAATTCATTGGGGATGCACACATGAGTGGTCATTGAAGCGATTCAGTTTGGGAATCTGGGGAGGGAATCTGGGGAACAAATGAACCATGATGGCGAGAATTAAAATGTCCCCACAGCCCATCCAGAGGGGCTGAGGAAACCTCAGCAATGTCCCATCCCTGACGATAAATGTTAGCAGTCATGGTTTGGTAAACAAAAATGCTAAACATGCCCTCAGTATAAGAGGTGGATGGCTATGGACGAATGGTGACATTTCCTTTCCTCACATTACATGGGCTCACATTAGGGGGTACTGTAGTGTAATGAGAAATGTCTGTTGAGGAAGAGTGAAAGGGTTTTCGAAGAAGAGGCGCGTCTGTCCCCACCAAGTCCCCAAAACACCCCTGGTCGTGTTAATCAGGGGTCCTGCATTACATTTACTTCTCTAAAGATCTGGAACACCAGGTGTGGACCATCAGCCCCACCCTCTTGAGCTCACCTGGAGAGGTGTGAAACTCTGAGCAAACTGGAGTGTAGCTAAATGCATGATACTGTGAACATCTGTAGGGTTTGGATTTCCCCTGCACCCAGTAAAGGGCTGAACAGTTTGATATGCTTTATTGTACTGCACGGGATGTATTTCTTATTAATAGCCATGTCTCCGAAATGTTATTTGAGTTTTTCGATTGTTATAGAGACTTCCCAACACTTTGTGTTGTAGTCATATTTAGGAGTTTGTCATTGTTAAAGAGACCTTCCAACATGTTTTGTTGTAGTCATATTTAGGAGTTTGTCATCATAACAAAGAACTCCAAACATGTTGTGTTGTAGTCACATTTCTGAGTTTGTCATCTAGTGGGTCTTGGTTGGTCCCAGGGACACATGCCATTGTGGGCATCCCTGAGTTCTTGGTCTCTTGGTAGGCCCAGGAACCTTTTGCCATTGTGCGCATCCTTGAGTTATGGGTTTCTAACCAATCTGGTTGGGCCCCAGAAACACATGTCATTTTAATGTTGGGCTCATGACAAAAGGAGTAGCTAAACTGTACTAAGGACTTCCGACATATAGTCATCTACAATAACATCTACTTTCTAAAAGTAGTGAGTCAGATTATACACCGATTAGCCATAACTTTATGACCAATGACAGGTAAAGTTAAAATGACACTGTTCATCTCGTTATCATGGCAGCTGTCAGTGGGTTTGATATACTAAGCAGCCAGTGAACATTTTGTTCTCAAGGTTGATGTGTTAGAAGCAGGAAACATGGACAAGCGTAAGGATCTGTCTGAGCAACTTTGACAAGGGCCATGTTGTGATGGCTAGACCACTGAGTCAGAGCATCTCCAGAACTGCAGCCCTTGTGGGATGTTCCCAGTCTGCAATGGTCAGTACCTATCAAAAGTGGTCCAAGGAAGAAAAAGCGGTGAACCGGCAACAAGGTCATAGGCCACCTTCAGAGGTCACGACGGGTCGGTGCTTTTTTCATTGGCAAAAAGGGGACTTTCACAATATTAGGCAGGTGGTCATATTGTTATGGCTGATCGGCGTACACTCATATTTATTTATAACGAAGGTTACGTTCCCTTGCACCCATTTCTCTAGCTGTCCCCTGGTCACCTTCTAAGTGGTAAACCTTTCGAACCACTCTCTCTCTCCACTCACTACGGTACAGAATGGGGTGTTCAGTGTGTTTTTTTAAGCAGTGACTCATACTGGCAGAAACACAGCATTTTAAAATGAAGGACAAATGACATGTAATTTATGAAGGTACTTCGGTGTGTGGATATTTTCTCAGTGAGGTGAAACTATCGTCTAGATTCAACGAGAATTGATGGGCAGATATCAAGGACTTGACTCTGTATGATTCAAATGGAGGTGTTTTTTTTCCTACTGTAAAAACACAAAGCAAATGTACAATAAACAAACCATGAAGTGGTGCTGTTCACTTGTGTGGTCTTTTCTGGCTTGTTTAGTACTATAATTTGGACCCCAGACACCAACAGAACAGTCAGAGCAAGAAGCCCAGTATCAGTAAAGAAGCTTTCAGAAAAGTCAAACCTTAATACAAAGAAAAGACAGAAGGGATAATGGCTGTTGTTTTGGATGAGTATTGTATTCTTGATGAGGGGCGTAACTCAGGCCACCTTAAAGTCAGAGAGAACAGTGGTCAGGGCTGAGTTGATGAGGAGAGATGTTCACCAGAGAACAGAGGAGGGGATGGGGTCAAGGGGCAGGTTATTGGGTGGCCGGACATTACTAATCACAACATTTCATCTGGAGACAGAAAGGAGAAAGAGGTCAATGCACAGGGCAGTTCTGTTTGTGTGATACAAGTAAATTCAGTAGGCTGAATGACTGAGGTGCAGAAGTCATCAAGCTTTTTTTTAAGTGGCTGACAAGTCAGCTTGACATTTGGAAGGATGAAAAGTAGCTTCGTAGAGCAAAGGCAAGAGAAGAGAATAAAGTAAATGATAGGTCATCTGGAAGTCTAGTTTTCCTCTGTTTTTGCTCAGCTGCCTGCAGCCATGTTCCGCGAGCTCGCAGTGACAGAGCAGGATGAAAGGGCAAGTTCGTCAAGAAGAAAAGGGGGTTGGATTATGTACAGAGGGTGAGAGTTGGGCGAAGAGGCAGAACCAGGAAACAGAAGGGAGAGACGGAAGGATAGAAGGGAAGACTATAGCGATACCTTACCATAAAGGTAGGTGCTGAGTGAATAGGGCTGGAGGAATGAGAGAGAGAACATTTGGCAAAGTTGTGATCATAGACGTAGAGGGGCGTTGCATTGAGTTGAGTCCACAAACAAGATCTGGGGGTGAAGGTCAATAAAGGAAAAGAGTAGCAAGATAGATTAGGATTTTTTTTATAGAAAGGTCTGTGAATTAGTCTATTAATATGGTGTGGTGAGCTCTCATTTGAAAATGCTTATCAAGGTGTGAAGTTAAGTCTCAGTTAGGGATTAAGTTTGAGGACTGTAGGCCATCCCTGGCTGAGATTTATTTGACAGCAGATCGACTACTGCGAACACTGCTGGTGCCTGGGAATCCACATGCTTGTGCAGGTAAAGTACCGGGCTGCATGGAGAGTATCAGTGTCATACACAAGGAGACAACAAGGAGAAAAAATACACAGGTTAAGAGTTACAGGAATGTCTTTATTTAATCAACGGTCTTCATTTTGGGCGACAATTCCTACGCTAGCTTCCACTGAATAAACAGGGTACTGACAATGAACCATGATGTCAAGAATTAAAATTAGTACCAACAGTGATTGCGTATTGCCTATAGCAGAGGTGACGAACACACCTCTTGTCAGTAATGGATAATTGTTTAGGAGAGGAGAAACCACTCCCTGTCCAACACAGACGCTGATTACCAAAACAATGGCAAAGTGGACTGCCCCTTGATCCTAGATTTACTATCAGTATTCAGCTGCAATTTAACCAGATCAGGTATGTTACTTGAAAGATTGCCAACATCTAAAGAGTGTCTAGCAAAAGACAATACAACACAATACTACACAATACAACACAATACTACACAATACGACACAATACTACACAATACGACACAATATGACACAATACTACACAATACGACACAATACTACACAATACAACACAATACTACACAATACGACACAATACTACACAATACTACACAATACGACACAATACTACACAATACGACACAATACTACACAATACTACACAATACGACACAATACTACACAATACGACACAATACTAAATTACCGTAGATTACCACAGAAATGACACATATCACGCATGGATAAACTAGGGGTCATTGAGTAAGAGACAGACACATGCAACCACACAAACACACACAAACACACACACACACACACCACACACCACACATACATTCAAACACACACACACACACCACACATACATTCAAACACACACACACACACACACACATACATGCAAACACACA
>JACXGJ010013674.1:0-15907 GCA_016801105.1 Esox niger | reverse complement strand
ATATTTAACAGATTTTTTTCATCCTAAGGACCAACGATTTATGAAGGAAAATCATGGAAATTAACAAGGTTGCCCAAACCTTTGCAGACCACTGTAGCTGTGGTATGTTTTCTATGTAGGCTACCACAAACCTATGAGGTGCCTAATTGCTCTTACAAACATGTTACCAAAACTATTACAACTGTTATTTTTGAAGCAGTTGAAGTAGGATGCTGGTTGTTTAACCTCAGTCCTTGTTTAGAATACAGTATGTGGGACTGCATGTTTTCAGCTAGGAGGAACGGTGCCAGTCAGCAAAGATTAATTCTCAACGTCAACCAAAAGAGGGCACAGATGGACTGTAAAATCTACCCAAAACCGATGGTTCAAAATCACAGCCTGTGTAGGTGTTTGAAATTGCAATGGTTTGCACTGCTAATCTTTTGTTCATTACATCCCACAGAGAAGAAAAAGAAAACGCAGTGAAATGAACCAAGGAGAAATTGATTCACTGGCCTACCATCTAAAGGTAACAATTGCTAGTATAATATTACACACACACACTTTAGTTTTTCACTTGTTGTGGGGATCAGAAATCGCTGTTCCCCTAATCCTGACTTAAATAACCTATAACCTTTATGCCTAAAACTTACCTAGCCCTAACTTAAAACATAAACACACACACTTTCAATAGCTAAACCCTGCTGACGGTTGTTTGTGTAATGATACAGATCAGGTCTGCCATTGCAGAGGGCACCAAATCCTTGGTGGATGCCGGGCTCTTCTGTGGTTACCTGAGTGAAGTCAAAGAGGAGAATGGACCTCTGCCCTCCCAGGAATGCAACCTGGCTGCCTTGTGCGACATGGCTAAAGGCCTCCCTCTAGTGGCTGATATCAGCCAGGACCCTGTGCAGTTTATAAGGCCTGAGGATGGCTGTAGCACAACACACCTCGAACTGTTCACGCAGGTCACTGAGAGCTGTACGGACTGTGCCGTCGAGTTGACGCTGATGGGGCAGACATACATTATCCCTCCACGATGTTCCTTCCTGCTCTCAGATTTGACCAGAATCCAGCCTCTGGTTGACTGTGAGTGTGTAGAAAACCACATCACAATCAATTAATTTTTTGCTATTTTGTTTATAAGAAAGGTGCAGACACATGCTGTTAAATAACAGTAAAATGATTCTATTGTCCCACCCTTCTATCCTAAGTTAGTGTGAGTTAGCCAGTGGGCCGTTGTGGTGTCAGAGAACAGCATCAGAATGAGACAACTGACTGTTCTTTCTACTGTTCATGTTTGGCCTGCAGATGGGAAGTCATTTAACCTCATTGTGATGGACCCTCCATGGGAAAACAAGTCTGTCAAAAGGAGTGGCAGGTTTGTGCTGTGGGAGTGTTTAATCTCTTAACGCTGGCTTCTCATCGCTTTCATTGGACAGTGATGCGTGTTGCAGTGTTAATATTAACATTTGACTCCATATGCTAATTATTCGCTGTGCGGGATTTGCTGCATTGCGGGGCCCATCCCCCTCCATAAACCGCTGCTTTTCTGTTTTGACAGTTTTTTGTTTGTTTTGTTTTTTACATGTCCATCCTGCAGGTATAGCTTTCTGCCCTCCTCCCAGCTTAAAAGGCTACCCATCCCCCTGCTGGCCGCTGCCGGCTGTGTGGTGGTCACCTGGGTGACCAACCGGTCTAGCCATCTGCGCTTTGTCAGGGACGAGCTGTACCCGTTCTGGGGCGTGGAGGTGCTGGCTGAGTGGTTCTGGGTCAAGGTGTGATATGTTTTAGTCAATTGCCAGATGCTCATATCCAAAGCATCCTATCCTCCGGGCGGCATCATTTCTCATTGGATCTGCTTAGTTTACAAATAATGAAAATAAACACAATTTTAGGTGCTGTCTCATCTAGGGCCTCAAATTATTAATGTGTTTATTTAATTGAGTCGAAGCTTCCCAAGACGTTCTTTCGTTTTCCCCTGATTTAATGTCTAATTATACACACACAGGTCACCAACTCTGGGGAGTATGTGTTTCCACTTGACTCCCCTCATAAGAAACCATATGAGGTGTTGGTGCTCGGTCGATATCGCGGGTCCGGTGATTACTCACACAGGTGGGACAAAGCGACGCACTATGACTGTACCAGCTCAAGCCTTTCTTTCCACAAGTGGAACGATTGATGTCCGAAACACAACATGTCCTCTGTCTCCTTCACAGTTCTCACGGGAAGACGGAGTTCCCTATGGAAGATCGGCGTGTAATCGTCAGCGTCCCATCAGCGCTGCACTCCCATAAACCCTCGCTCTCGGGTCAGTATTCCGATCACGTCCCGGCTCCTCCGAACACCGTCACAGAGCGTCACAAGTATGTCCGCATCATACGTGCGCAATGTGCCAGCGAAGCGTGTAGAGACGAATTCATGAAGTTTGATTCGTGACATTCATAGTCCAGAGACGTAGACTTGGACTCAACCACTAGAGGGCAATGTTGTGTCACTAATGACTGCACTTGTTTTTTTTCTTTTTTACCTGAGCCTCACCCTCTGTGCTCTCTTTACTGAGTCATTCTCTCGCCCTCCCTTACTATGAGACTAAGTCTTGTTATTCAACGTGAGAAAATCAGCTGTAGGCTCTCTGCTTTAACCAGGGTGGCAAACAATCCAGTTAAACCATGATGTTTTACTGCATTACACGCCACAGACCATTGCGAGAAAAGGGGAAAGGTTTTAAAGGCCAGATAGAGAACTTCAAAACCCCTGCTGGCCCGTGCACTCTGATTCGGATTTGATTACCAACTAGTCCATCTGGCCAATCCCTAAAATATCGGGTCAGATGGCAACAATGAAGCCCCGAAAACCACGATTGTGCAGTCAAAGAAGGAGCAAGGTTTGACGTCAGCGGCCCTCTCCTCCAGGGAATGAGTTTCA
Organism: Esox niger; assembly: GCA_016801105.1. NCBI lineage: Eukaryota > Metazoa > Chordata > Actinopteri > Esociformes > Esocidae > Esox > Esox niger. Next base: position 12,997 of record JACXGJ010013674.1, on the reverse strand, counting down.
TTGCGGTCTCTATATTTACTTGCAAATGTAAAGACTGTGAAGTTTGTCAGTGCCCTGTCAGCTAAATACAGTGTATAAGATGACACAGAAGGAATGGCAGGATATTTTCAACTGGAAATTCATTAAGACAGCATTGCTAAAGCCTGGCGCTTGGCAACTGTTGAGTATGGACTTCAGATTGTATAACTCAGACCGTAGCACAATAAAATTATATAAAAATGTGCTAGTTGGGATCCTGGCTTCTGGCTTCTTCCAGACTTGCAACCAAATGATTTGGTACTCAGTGGAAGCCCTGATAGACGTTGTTCCATTAATTCAGACCCAAGTTTCGGCATTGGAGCCCCTGTCATTGCCTGTGTTTAGTACGCGTGCGCTTCGATCACGCCATCCCTTTCTCACCCTGTGTCTCAGGCCTACCTGGCTAGCAGAGAAGCCTTGGTACTGGAAAAGCTTCAGTGTCAGGATGAAATGTCAGAGGATCCCGGGTCCCTGCAGAGAGGTGCCACGGTGCGTTAACATAACCCGTGATAAAGAGGCAGCCACTATTATCGATCCTGAGTGGTTCTATCGTCGGGCTGACGAAACAGAACATCCAGTCCCAGGCACTGAATGCTGAATTTTCACTCGATAGTTGCCAGGGGCGGGTATGGGAATTTTCCCTTTTCTTCCACCCCCTCTGGTGGATAATTATGCAACAGAGAGAAATAGTGAACATCAACGAGTTTCTAAAGCGTCTCCAATCCCCCCCAAAACATAAAGTCCTCCTCCCCAGTGACTGTTGGTGCGGGGAATCTTCCCTGTTAGGGGGTCGGAGCAGTAATAATGTGCAGCGTCTTCAGTGTGAGGTTTTGTATGTGCCGTGTCTGGAGGCATTGGCTGGCTATTCAGTCTTGACCTCAGTATCAAAATACTGCTTGTCCTGCTCACAGGAGAGGTTTAGCCGAGACCCCCTGACCCGGTAGCACTCCGACTATCTCTCTCTGTCTCTCTCTATTTCGCTCTGTGGCTGCTTTAGGGGAGCAGAGGGACACTGGCTCTATTCCTCTCCTCCGCGAAGATCCAAACATATCCTCGCCAGATGGCTGAAGCGGCAGGGAAAAAAAGTGTTTATGCTCCTCGGAGTGTGAATAATCTGATGTTCTGTTTTAATTGGGGCCCCTAAAAACTTAGGTAATTGGGCAAAGTTGACTATTTCCCTCCAAGCATTGTATTGTAATCAGCGGCTAATTGGCAGTGCCCTCCTCATGCCCGCCCAATGCACAGTCTGGCACTCAGCCAGCATGTGTTTCCCATTGACTGGTGAAAAGTGTTACCTTATATTTAAAATGCAGTATTTTCTATAAACATTTAGAATGAGTCTTATGTCAAATAAATAATGTATAATAATTATGATGATATTAATAATAATTATGATATTAGCTAAAATAGATTTTTATCATTTATTTCCCTGATCTTCAAATGCAATGGTCCGATTGTTTTGGAGTTAGGATATTTACATATACAGACCTGATTGGCTGATACAATGGTCTAGAGCCCATCCCCCCAGATAACCAATCAAAATTATTACTATTGTTATTATTTTAAGTAACTTTTTTGACTCCACTGGACATAACAAAGATTAGTAGCATAACAAGTATTACTAACGCTCATCTTCACGGGTTGAGTAAGGTACATAACTAGTATTACTAACCCTCATCTTGACGGGTGGAGTAAGGTACATAACTAGTATTACTAACGCTCATCTTGAGGGGTTGAGTAAGGTTCATATCTAGTATTACTAACGCTCAGCGCACGCAAGGTCCCCCTGCTCAAGCCAGCGCATGTCCAGGCCTGTCTGAAGTTTGCCAATGACCATCTGGATGACAGGACAATAGGCAAGCAGCTTGGTGAGAAGGGAACAACTGTTGGAGCAATTATTAGAAAATGGAAGTTCAAGAAGACGGTCAATCTCCTTCGGACTGGGGCTCCATGCAAGATCTCACCTCATGGGGCATCAATGATCATGAGGAAGGTGAGGGAACCCAGAACTACACGGCAGGACCTGTTCCATGACCTGAAGAGAGCTGGGACCACAGTCTCAAAGAAAACCATTAGTAACACACTACACCATCAATGGATTAAAATCCTGCAGCGCACCCAAGGTCCCCCTACTCAAACCAGTGCATGTCCAGGGAGGAATGGGAGAAGGTTATGTGGTCTGATGAGACAAAAATAGAGCTTTTTGGTCTAAACTCCACTCGCCATGTTTGGAAGAAGGATGAGTACTACCCCAAGAACACCATCCCAACTGTGAAACATGGAGGTGGAAACATCATTCTTTAGGGATGCTTTTCTGCAAAGGGGACAGCATGACTGCACCGTATTGAGGGGAGGATGGATGGGTCCATGTATTGCAAGATCTTGGCCAACAACCTCCTTCCCTCAGTAAGAGCATTGAAGGTGGGTCGTGGCTGGGTCTTCCAGCATGACAACGACCCGAAACACACAACTAGGGTAATTAAGGAGTGGGTCCGCAAGAAGCATCTCAAGGTCCTGGAGTGGCCTAGCCAGTCTCCAGACCAGAACCCAATAGAAAATCTTTGGAGGGAGCTGAAAGTCTATTGCGCAGCGACAGCCCCGATACCGGAAGGATCTGGAGAAGGGCTGTATGGAGGAGTGGGCCAAAATCCCTGCTACAGTGTGTGCAAACCTGGTCAAGAACTACAGGAAACATATGATATCTGTAGTTGCAAACAAAGGTTTCTTATGTCCTGCAATAAAATGCTAATTCATTATTAAAAATCATACACTGTGATTTTCTGGATTTTTGTTTTAGATTCCGACTCTCACAGTTGAAGTGTATCAATTATAAAAATGACAGAACTCTACATGCTTTGTAAGTAGGAAAACCTGTAATATCAGCAGTTTATCAAATACTTGTTCTCCCCACGCTCATCTTGAGGGGTTGAGTAAGGTACATAATTAATATTACTAACACTCATCTTGAGGGGTTGAGTAAGGTACATAACTAGTATTGCCAATGCTCATCTTGATGCGTCGAGTAAGGTACAGCCTAGCTGTACACTCTGCGAACATTCTAACTATTACGTTTGCTGGGAGTGCTCTAATATAGTCCAACACATTTAAACCACTTTAAAAAAAAATCTATCCATTCTTTGACGTACTGCGCCCCCCTATTGCAATCAAACCCACAAACCTGGCATTAGAAGTGCAATACGCTGATCCCTACTGATCAGTCGGACCAGCGGGCCAGCAAGCAAACACTTTAATTAAAACTGACTTAAAGTGAGAGCACCCATTTTAATTTTGCATGTGCCTGGGTATCGTTGCTCAGATGGTAAAGGCGTGTGGATAGCAACACTGAGTTCACAGGTTCAAGTCAAACATAGAACACGTGGGATTCTAACCTATGACCTTGGCATTGCTGTCCCCACACATTTACCATCTGAGCCACACCGGATTACTCACCCTTTTGTTTTACGATTTGTGAGGGCTTGTGTGGTTTTGCTAACCTTCATCCCTCATAAAGTATTCATTTCCTGAGTTGCCTCACGTTCTAAATGATTGGGTTGAGAAAAAGCGGGGCAGCAGAAAATCACTGTCGTCAATTCCCTCTACTTGTCTGTCCCAGGATCTCAAATGGCACCGTATTGTTCATTTAGTGCACTACTTTGGATGGGCGTTAGTCCATAATAGTGCACTAAAGAGGGACAATGAGCCGAGACACAAGTCTCAGGCATTCACTGTGTTTTCTCTTAACTTCATAGATAATTAGACCTTGTATTCCCTCTCAACTTTAGGAGCTGACTCACCGATCAGAGCAGATCTTCTGTGTATGGTTTTCATGTTTGGCCTTTCTTTCTATCCCCCTTGAGGTGGCCTGAAACTTTTCTTCTTTCTGACGTGTTCTGTAAGAGGAGGTGGAAAGCATGTAGGCTGGGCAGGTTTAGGAGGGATTGAGAAAGGGGGCAGGTTGCTTATACTCTTGGGTTTTGATGCTCATTAACACGCTGGGTGTAGGGTGAGTGGAGTTTGTGAGCGAGTAGACAGCCCCAGTGCTGGAGCAGAGATAAAGTGAAACCTATCTGTTAGGAATGCTGTTCCTGGAACACCATTGTTCCCCAGCTCAAGGACAGCCAAAACACCCACGCACAAACCCAGCATTCATTGGCAAGTCAGACATGAAGCTTACCTCCCTGTGCTATACCAACTAACCCCCTCTCTGTATTAATGGATCAATTTTTTATCTGAGCAGGCTCTGCCTATCAGGTTAATCAATTATTTAAAAAAAAGATTGTCTGAGAGAAATTAAAATGCAATATGTATCAAATTAAATGTCTCTACTGTTTATCGAGAGGTAGATGAGAATGTCAGCTAGATGAAAAGGAGAGTGTTTGGAAATTGAGCAATGGAATCGACACTGCCTCAAGGGGAGGTTAGGGCATCTTTCTCAGACCATTTCCCACCTTCCCCCAAACAGATGTGTTGAAACCGTATGCTGGCGCCGATGCCCAGTGCCTGGAACTGTTTGCCCGTAGCCTGCAGCCGGGGTGGACCAGCTGGGGCAACGAGGTGATCAAGTTTCAGCATGTCAGTTACTACAACATGGAACCCACCGGTGCTCCAACAGACAGGTCTACAGACGGGAAGATGGGCAATCCAACTGACCCCTCCCTCGAAGAGGACCCCCCTCAGTACCTCGTCTAACGCAGGACTAATGAATGCTTTTTAATAAAGTGCCGTCAACGTTCTCTCCACGTCAAAATTCCAATTTGTTTTCATAAAGTCAAGGAGCCCCTGAAATCTCTCTCATTCTCATCTCCTTTGATCCCGTTTTTCTTTCATTTGGGGCTCTTGATGTGTTTCTGGGTCATAGTATGTTGAGAGGGGCTGAATCGCATGCTGACGTGTTGGAGGGGGAGATGAAAGTGCATCTCTCCCTTTGCTCAGATCTCGGTTGCTGTTTGGAGCCAGAACTCCTATAGCTTCATGTTCCATTGAGATACAGTGTTACCTCAAAGCGGTGTGTTGTGTACTAACTGTGGATCGTTGCTGGCACAATGTATGCTTTAATAGTACAGTGATCAAAAAACGTGATCCCCACAAATTACGCAGCTTTTGTTTTTGCTTCCTGCAGCTCCTGTTTTTGGCCAATCACTGTTGTTTTAGAAATGCAGGATCTGTTTATCATCACCAAAATTCCGCCTGTGATGCAAGTGTGCATATATACGGACATACATTTCTTGTGATCTTGAGCGAAGCGTACATGTACTCACATGTTTTTTAATGTTTTTAAATAAACTCAAGTTTATGAAATAAAGTGTGTCCAATTCAATCCAAGACTTTAGTAAAGAAAATGTCAATCTGCATTGAGATGGTTAATTATTTTGAGTTTCGTATAACTAGACCGGACCAGTGCTCCTATAAGAACATTGGCCCTGTCTCACTGTAAAGGGATTGTGTCCACCATGCGCCTTTTCTCATGTGCGATTGCTCCGCCTGTCTCGTAGGTTACGGTTCAGAAGTACTGGTCCAGAAAATGTGCCACTATGGACGAACCCATTGTGGTCGTCCGGGTTACTGTGAGAGGGATCGTCAGTTAGTCTCGGAGCCATGTCTGCCCTTTTTACGGAGCAGCTGAATGACAATAACAATCTTGGTACCTGAGCCAGAAGCTGTGAGATCACGTCATCCTTTCACCATCCCTCACACTCTACCCACCTACCGGTTTGGAAGGTTCCCAAACACACTGCTTCTTTCACACCTCATCCATCTCTGGCTGTCCCCATGACCCCTCGCACCCCGACCCCCTCTCAGTCTGTCTGGCTGGGTACTGTAGGGGTCGGGAGGGGCTACTCTAATGGGTCTTTTGGTCTCTTGAGTGTGGGGGGGCTGTCATGGAGCCAGAAGAGGATGAGTTACCGTCACTGCAGCATGGAGCACAGCAATCTCCATCTAATGAACCCCGAACATGACTCCTGCAGGATCAGGCTGGCATTAGACATATTCCCTCTCGCTCATGTCCGTTCTGCATGTCTCCTCCCCATCTAGCTCTTTCCCTCTCCCTTCTTGACAGGAGGAAAAATATGAATGAGAAACAGCCGTCTGAGAGATTAGTTTCATTGTAATGTATTCCTGTATAAGACGGCAGGCGTATTGGACACTTAACACAGATCTAATTAAATGAGTGGTAGAGCTTTCTCATTAGTCTGCCCCCCAGGTGAGCGCTAAATGATTTATTCTTGTTATTGGTAGTCACTGAAACCAAAATAATTCTGCATCCGTGAAACCCCCTGGTTAGCTGGCAAAAGAAATGTCACATATCTGAAACCCAAACATCTTGGTGGAATCGATGCTGAAATATAGCTGTATATGTTGTGTGCCTGTAAAATGTTCATTTGGCTTACACAACTGTTTGCATCCATTTCAAAGGCAGCTAATCAGTGTGGAGAGTCTCCAAAACCCTTTATGTTGCACTGTTTGGGGAAGGTTCCTGTTGTTTCTCTCATTAGCATTATAGATGTATTGTAATGCTGCAGATACCTATTGGGAGGTTCCATCAATAATAGATGTTTAAAGCTCATTTTAAGCCTGTTTATTTCCCCTGAGAAATACTTTTTCCAGAACGAAAGTCGAGGGCTAAATAAAAGGAAAAAGGGAAAAGCAAGTGAAGTGAGAAAGCCATAGATACTTAAAGTCCTCGAAACAATCTCCATGGACATTAATAGAATTTCCATAGAGCAGGTTTTGTGTTAGCACTAATGATGTGGCCCTGTAATATTTCAATACTTCTGAAGTGAAGTGTGCACTAATTTGCTATATCAAAATAATGTAAAAGCATCTAATTGTTGGCGTAGCCAACTACTTGAAGACACCACCATGTTTACTGTTACAGTCATTTCCACAGAGGGGCGTTCCAAGTCTTTGGTTCATTCATCTAATGACTCTTTGGAGATTCAGTCAACTGAGTAACTTATAACAAAGTTAGTATATATAAAGTAACCTAAATTATGTCATATTGTGAAAGCACATTTACTTCCGTGTTTGCATTGCCAAATGAGTTGATCCAGTGGTAAAATAAAAATGTTTACTTTTTCACAAACAGATAAAATTAGCATGGACAAAATTCTAGCATTTTTCTATTGTTTTGGTTGTGAGGATAGCCTACACCATCTTTACAGAATTACTTTATAACTGTTGTTTTGATCTCCGAAAGCAGTTGCAGGACTATGCAAATACTGGAGCCAAGTTATGTCTTTTTACTACAAATTGGTTCCTGACGTTCTTCCAAAAGATCTCAAAATGAGGTGTTCATTTGCTAATGACCCCATCACTAGTAATTTCCTTTCAAATTAGTGGATGGAAGTGAACAGATGGAGCAAGGAGAGAGAGACTAATTTGGACAACCTCCATATCTTACTACTCAAACTAATTGCTCTGGTCAAACGTTTCTTATTTAAAACTAGTCTAGATCGGAGTTCTCTGATATCTGGGATGCGAACACATTCTAAACATTCTTAACGGTCTCAAAGAGATGGGTTGAGCCAGAGCCAAAACACTTGGAAAATGTGTAGTTTTGATTTAATCACAAATTACTGGAAGCCGTATCAGACTAAAGTATAAAGAGAACCATAGAGCAGCATATTAATTTGGTTTTAGTCATTAGGAAAGTAACAAAATTGTAATAAACACTTCTGACAGACTTTGTTGAATGTCACAGTGTCGATCAGCAGACAAGGGGCAAGAGATTGTTGAGTTTAATCAGAAGTTAAAACTGAGAAATAGGACAGAAATCATGTTGGTTTGGTGGCAGCATCCATCTCTAGCTTGTCACTATTCTTAGGCACTAAACTGACCAGATGATGCCAAATAAATTATAATCCAATAAGTAATGGCCTGCTTTCATCTCCTGGGAAAGCGTTTCACTTCCTGAACTGGTCCATGATTCACTAAGGGTAATTATCACCAGTAATAATTATGTCCAAAGACCTGTTACACAAACAGTGTTTGTCATCACTGCACCAGACTAAGTAGACAAAACCAAGACCTTGTGTTTTCACTTTAATAAGCAAATCCCTGTAGGTTTTTACTGCATTTATGTTAAAAGTGCGACAACACCAACATCTTGGCTTGAGTGCATGCAGTGCCTGTGCAGCTCACTATCAATACATTTCAATATTGTTGAAGGTCATCCAGCTATTCCACTTTTATGACATTCACAGCATACCACACTTTCTAGCATACGTTAGTTCAAACCCATTGAACAACATCGTGGATGATGAATAGAGTTGTAATTATGAAAGAGGATATTGATTGGACTCAGAATGCTTTTCTTAAAGTCATCAGTGTGCTGATGTAACAAAGCGAGCCCGGTCGCCAAGGATTTCAGTACTGGCGCAGTTCAGGTATTGTGTGCGTTCCCACGGTAACATGGGCCATGCCACACAAAATGCTCCTCCCTCGGCCTTGACTTTCTCAGACCGCCTCCATTTTGAAATTGGCCACTGACTCAGTGTTTTTCAGATGGGTAATAGTTCAGACTATTGAGTGGCATTCCAACACGCACGTTATCGACCTTGTCGTCCTCATAAAGATTTCATTGGACTCAGTTCTCTTCTGAGCTCTTCATTCAATCTCCGCTTTTCTTTCACTCAGAGGAGCTGCCGCTGTGTGTTTAGGCTGTCTGATTAACCTGACACAAGAAACCGAAAAATTACAACTTTACACGGTTGCATGTACATTATTCATTACTATGTACTGAAGTCCACGCTGGTCAAGTACCTTCAATGCTATTCAACAGTTTGTCATCAGTAATAACCAACGTCTGTTTGCAGAAACCCTCCCACCAAAGCCAGGTCTTCAGCCACACTGCCACACAGAACAGTGGTGGGGAAGATTACCTGTACAAAGTATCAGCCATTAAGATCCAATTACTGAATGCAATTTAGTATTATTATTAAATGATTATTCCTAATAAGTTGTGATTTCAGCAGAGGCCATAGATTGAATTAAAGGCTCAGTATGTTTTATTCCAATATGAAAAAGGAGAAGTACTACATGTCCTCATGTGCTTCCTCTCCTGCCAGTCTCCCTTAAGGGATGGATCGTTACCTCCTCGTTAACGTGCATAAAAGAGCTTTCGACTCTCCGCTGTCCTCTCTCTTGCCAGTCCCTCCTTCCTCCCCCTGTAACTGTCTCACACCCCACCCCTCCGGCCCTTGCTTCCCGTCTCTGACGACACCCCAACTGGAAAAAGTCTGATTTACTGCTCTCCCTGATGTCACCGTGGTCATTAGGTAGTTCCTCCAGGCGCCATCTAAGGGGAACTGGAAGCTTCCACCCAGCTCACCCGTCATGAGCTACTAAAGAAAGTACAAGAGATATATGTTTCTCTCTTCAGTTGGATGGGAATTCAATGAATGGCGTTTCACAAATAGGTTGTTTCAGAACCATTTATTTAGCATGGAAATATTTTAAAGCATAAGTTAAAAGGGGATAAACAGCTAGTTGCAGTTGAAATGGTCCAAGCACATCATCTTCTGGGAAATTAATAATTCACAGGTTTCCTAAATATTTTATTCATTTAGAAGATTACTGAAAATGTTGTGGCTATTAAGGGTGTCTAAAGGCCTGGGTTTGACTGGTCTCAATGTTCTTGTCTGCCTCTGGTTAAATCTTTGCCTCTTTGTTCCACAATTCCACAGATTTAGCAGACATTGCGTTGAAATGTTTTCCGATATTTTAACTGAATTTCACTATTTGCTAGAGAGAATGCAATACAGTTCTGAGGACAGTAAAAGGAGGAATACCGTTATGTCCACAGCGCTTATTCTCTTTCTCTCACAGACAGACAAATGCTTTGTTTTGGAGACAGCCCTACAGCAAACTGGCAGCCATCACTGTTAGATTTCCCCAGAGGGGCTTGGGAGAAGACAGAGAATTATATCCTCAGAGCAGCAGCTCAGGCTGCCGATCCCATCTCAGCAGACCTCCCAGTCACTGAAAACCCTGGCTGACTGACAGTTAGTCAACACAAACATGCACACAGGAAGATGTAGGAATACGCGGATACTCACATAGACAAACACAGCCAATAATGCCCACTGTTACCTCTTCTACCATACAATTCCACCTGGGAATGACTGATGGGGGTGGTGTTCAATTTCAACGAGGTTGGAAAGAGTACTATAACAACCTACTCATGCAGAAGTTCTGTTACCTATATGAAATAGTAAATATAATTACTGTATTTTTGATGTGTACCTGAATGCATTACTATAAAAAGGAAGAGAGAAAATAATGCAACTTCAGTGCAATAGCCATCAAGTACAAGTACCCACAAATGTACTCAATACCGTGACACAAGCATTTGTAATGAGTTACTTTATACCTTTTAAATTTTCCTGACGAGATCTACCATCGTAGAAATCTAGCCAGGACTAGCAGCATGAGTCACTGTTTTGCTGACCGAAAGCTCTAGAATCTGCCAATGAGTGGATGGCCAGTCAAGACCAAGGTCAAGAGGAGTTAATAATTCTGTTTATGGTGTTTGCGGGGGTGGCAGACTTGAGGTTGTCACATTTTCATTTTTCCAAAGGAGTAGAATGATCGATGATTCGTCACTTCAATTCATACTTGTCAATCAGCTTTTCTTAACAATCCATTAGAAACAACCTTGATCAGACATTTGGCTCACCCCCTATCTTGACACGCGAACAGGGAAACTAATCATGAGGAGGTGAAACACCAGGTATCGATTCAAACTGAAACTATTTCATTTTCTTGAAATAGCTTTAGTCCAATCATTGGCAGTTTGGCTAAGATATGTTTTCACTCGATACAAGCTTCTCAGTGGGGGATTTTTTATAATGCTTCAAAGGACATACTAAGTTCAGGATAAGAATAGATGGTGGATTGTCTTAGTATCTTTCCGCTCTTAAATATGTAGTGTCTGGTCATTTTATCTGGTATAAAATAGTTCTGTTCTCCTGTTTCACAGTCACCCAGGGGACATTTCTAAATGCAGATCTGGATGTCATTAAAAATACATTTAAAGCCCAAAAAGAAGACAAATTCTGTCTGCTGAAATATAGTCAAGTGTGCAGCTAGCATGCTCTGATTGAGCATCCATAACAACACTACCAAGCTGAACGCATCACTGTTGTTTTTTCAAGTTAATCTTACACTCAAAAAATTCTCTGAATCTTCTAATTGAGTGAAAATGAATCAAAGAAAATAAACTGTCATTAACAAAATTGCTCCAAAAACATGTTTGCCACAATAACTGGCAATGTTGCATATATTATTAATATTTTGTACTACTGTAGTATATTGCAAGCTCCTAAGATATTTGATATGAGTGATTTCCTCAGTTTGATGAGCAGCAAAAACCGATAGGAAGGGATTTGAGACCATTCCTACATATACTTTCCTTTTTAATAACCGCTTTCATTTGTGGTTTTGTGACAACAGAGGCAAATTTTTGCTATGCATGTGCCATCAAATTGTAATTTTGGAGACTTGGTGATGCTAAGATGTAACCAACCATATTTGATGATTTTTTGCCCCTTTAACCAATAAAGGGTTCACTTCCAGGCTGTTTTATCACAGCTCCAGTTGTTTAACATTTCTAAATGATTGCCCTAATAATGCAGATGGGTATTTAAAAAAAGATTATTAACATTTGCCAGATTTTTTAAGAAACCTTTACTGCATTAGAATTGTGTGTTCTCTGGCTGTTTGCATGATGACGGATAACTAAATGAATTAAGCCTGTGTATCTCATGGAGGACCACGAGTTCCCGAAGACTCAGGAACTTAAAAAAGTAAAATCTTAATAGCAATTTCAAATCAATCAAATAATTATGGCTTGCATGTTTTTGAATAAAAAAAACCCAATATTTTCACTTTAAATTTAAAAGTTGGATTCATATTATTTTTTGAGTGTACAATCTAAAATGATTTTTTTTATGGGTCCCTTTCTGGTTCTTTAGAATGCAACTCTGGATGAACCCATATAAGTTCTTCAAGTAACCCTCTTTTAATAGTTAAAAAATGAACAATTTAAAGACCCTTTTAGGGTATATTTTTTAACCGGTAGGTTATTAATTAGGTTATTTGAATGACATATGTGAAAAGTTCTTCAAAATACCTTTCTACAGTGGTCTGCAAAAGTTTGGGCAACCTTGTTAATGTCCATGATTTTCCTTCATAAATCGTTGGTTCTTAGGATAAAAGAAATCAGTTAAATATATCATATAGGAGACAAACAGTGATATTTGAGAAGTGAAACGAAGTTTATACCATTTACAGGAAGTGTGCAATGATTGTTCGAACAAAATTAGGCATGTGCATAAATTTGGTCACTACAATCAAAAAAATAACTCAATATTTTGTAGATCCCCCTGTAGGATCTGAGCATTAACAACTACAATATGAATGTATGGTTAATTAGAAGTGATTGTGCCTAGATGTTGAGAATAACAGACAGTTAAGATTCGGCCTGTTGGGCTCTGGTAACCACAGGAATGTATGCATAGACCATTTGGTGTGGGGGTTAGTGTCTTGGCTTTGCTAGGTAAACACCCCCCCCCCCCATGGTATTTAAAAGGTCGTACCCCAAATTCCAGTTGAGAGAGCAGAGATAGACTAAGAGAGATGGAAGCGTTTGAGCCTGTAACATCATGTGCTAATAGACTATCAATATGCTGCAATAAACAATTGAATTACTCTCTCCCTTGACAACCGAGTACGCGAGTTATTATTACTACCACTATACGACATGGCTGATTTCTAACACCCCTTTTGCAGAAATAACAGCTTCTAAACGCTTCCAATAGCTTCCTATGAGGGTCTGGATTCTGGTTGGAGGTATTTTGGACCATTCCTCTCTACAAAACACCTCTAATTCATTCAGGTTTGATGGTTTCCGAGCATGGACGGCTCTCTTTAAGTCACACCACAGATTTTCAATAATATTCAGGTCTGGGGACTGAGA
>JACXGJ010013673.1:0-15906 GCA_016801105.1 Esox niger | reverse complement strand
TAGTGGTCCCTCTCCCCACTAGAACCACAGGGTAGACTTAGTGGTCCCTCTCCCCACTAGAACCACAGGGTAGACTTAGTGGTCCCTCTCCCCACTAGAACCACAGGGTAGACTTAGTGGTCCCTCTCCCCACTAGAACCTCAGGGTAGACTTAGTGGTCCCTCTCCCCACTAGAACTTCAGGGTAGACTTGATGCAGCTAATGTCATCAAAATGGTTCCAGGCCCAACCAGATGTCAGCCATGTCCAAGACATAAAATCAGTATAGAGCTCTTCGTAACACTGTCAGTTGCCGAAGATGTACTTTGAATGACTAATGTAGAGGGGAGGCCAGTGTATGAGGGCTATGGGAAAGACTTGGATGTGACCCACATGCAAGCCTACATTGGGTTGCTCATTTTGGCAGGAGTGTACAGGTCAAAAGGAGAAGCAACAGCAAGCCTTTGGAATGTTGACACTGGAAAGGCGATATTCCCTGCCACCATGTCTCCCGTGTCATATGCTTTGGTGACAGAGAAACAACTGATGAGTGCACAACAAACTCACAGCGGTATGGGATGTATGGGACAAGTGGGTCCGGTGATTACCATATTTAAAATTTCTTACAATGTCTGGTGATGAATGTCTGGTTGCAATATGAACAGCATGTGATGTGCCATCCAAGCACCTGGAAAAAAATCAGACATGGCTGAAAGACTGAATGGTCAGAACCTTACATGTGATCATTTTTTCACATTGTACGGCCTGGGTAAGGAACTGCTGAAAAAGGTGACCATGTTTGGGACAGTGAGGAAAAAACTTGAGCTGCTTGCAATGAAGGACAGGAAGGTAACGTCCTCAAAGTTTGCCTTCACTGGCAGAGCCACTGACGTCACCTATTGCCCCAAGAAAAGGCAACATGTCCTGCTGATGAGCACCATGAAAACTTGAACATGGTCTGGGACTACAATGGCTTGGCTGAAGAAATTGTTCTTCCTTTCGAATGGTATAAATAACCAAAACCTGTATTTAGAATTAATATAAAGCCATTAAAACACCAAAAATATATTATTTCCCATTTTAAGTAAATCAGTGAGATTTTAGTGTGAATTGCATATTTTTCTGTTGTCGTGCAATAAGTATTCTGGGTGTATAAATTGAGGTTATGTTTCATTTAAGTGGTTATTTAGGTGGTCAAAAAAGAAAAGTGCCTGATGTGAATTTGGGCAAAAATCACACTCTAGAGGTTAAAATTGTTGGGATCAAATTGAACACAAGGATAAAAAATGTTAGTAAAAACCACAAAAGCATTTTATGGTTTTTGGCCACCTGTTGTAAAAGTGGTTCTGTTGAACTAAGGAGTTCCCAAAACATTTGTATTATGTTCCTGCTTGTCCCATATCATCAAAACCTAGGCCCTATAAACTTGAAATTTCATGGCTAACTGAGGCAACTGATTCTACCCGTAGATGCACACATTAACAACATTAACCCAAATATATTTCCATCAACGTTTGCATACGCTGTACAACATTTCTTGTGTGTGGAACATGACAATTATAAGCACTGCATATTTACCCTTTACTTTTGAGTCTGTGTTAGTGTAATGCTCTTGACCCAGTACCTATCATTATTAGTAGGTGATGAATGTAATCCTAATCTATGAATCGTTAAATTGAAGACATGGATGTGTGGTGTGCTGATGCAGCACAAGGTTTGAGGGATGACTGTAAAACATTTCGAAACAGAAGTCTGGTGTGCCTTTGGTGGTTCATTACTGACACATCATTTTACATGTATCAGTAACCAAATATCCTATAGTGTGTTATGATTATTGATCAGTAATAAAGTAGCTGTTTAGAGTCTTTGTGTAGCAGGACACTAGTATTTCCATTAACAGTGAAGAATAACCAGTTAATACTGATTGTATAGTAAAGCAGGACTTTTCTGTCTTGTCCTGTCTCCAGACGGTATTAGCGATGCAACAACTTTCCTCTGATCTGCTGCTGCTGTGCTTCTTCGGGTGTGTTGTCCTCCTGTTGCTATGTGATTCAGAGATTGCTAGAGACTTCTATGAGGTGCTGGGTGTTTCCCAGTCATCAACTGACAGGCAGGTCAAGAAGGCCTTCTATAAACTGGCCATGAAACACCACCCTGACAGGAACAAAAGTCCTGATGCAGAAAATACTTTCAGGGAGATTGCTAAAGGTAAGGTCCCTTTACTAAAACTCTCTTTCTCCCTCTTGATCAGTAAAAGATGTACACTTGTAAGGTTTGGATTTCATGAGGTGAAAAATAATCTCTCAAATCTTCCATAAAAGGTTATTTCTCTCAAATGTTGTACACATTCTTTTACATCAGTTTAGAAAGCCTTTGCCATGACAATCCATCCACCTGATGGGTGATGTATCAACAAGTTTATTGAACCACCGGATTATTACACAGGTGCTCCTTGTGCTAGGGACAAAACGCTACTCTGAAATGTACCAGTCTGTCACAGCACAATGCCAGAGTTGTCTCATTTTTTTATGGAAAGCTTTTGACGTGCTGGCTATAGGAATGTCCACTAAAGTTGTGTCCTTTTTTGTCTGCCATAAGCTTTCTGCCATGTCATCACAGAGAATTTGGTAGTATGTCCAATCAAAGCCGTTTTAATGGATGTTGAATTCATGGTTGCATGGTGTTCTATTTCCTGTTAATTTAAGATAACCCTCATATTATGTGCCAAAGGAATTGCAAATAAATACCTGCATATAATGAAGCATTAACATGTAAGATAATGTGGGAATTTCAATTTAGCCCTACTGTGGTAACACTTATCTTCTCTCCAGCGTACAAGGTTCTCTCAAATCAAGACACACGGAAGCAATACGACCAGCTCCTCATCAAGGCCTACCAGACTGATGGGAAATCCAAGGTGAAATGGGACTTGCCAAGTGATGGAAGTGGCCAGGACTTCTTTCACTTTCCACTGGAGGATCTATTTCAGAACGTCAACCTGGATGAAGAACCTTTCCTGGAGGATCTGTTTCCGAACGTCAACCTGGATGAAGACACTTTCCTGGCAGATCTGGGGGACTCTTGGGGGTTCCAGCTGGCTGGAGAGGATGAAATAGACCTCCATGAAGGCCAGGGCTTCTTTGATAGCAGCTTCTTTGACCTCCATGGAGTCCCCTTCAAAAAGATGGGACAAGGGGCTCATGACAATCGTTTTGGGGAGCAGAAGCAAGAGGGGGATTTGGAGTGGCAGGGGGGCAAGCAGTTCTGCCTGGAAAAAACATTCACGGATGGCAGTGTTGAGAAAGACTGAGGGTGGATGAAATGTCTGTTTTTGTGGCCATATGTTGTATTTGCCATCAGGTAGGTTGAAGGTGCAATAAAGTAGCAGTGCCAACTGATCAATTCAATCTGATGTTGACTTTATTATTGAGGCACCGCATGTCCCATAGAATGAAGTGAACATTGTGAGCTGTGCTGCTTTTAGGGGCCGTAATTCGTTTCAGTTGTCTTGGTAATACAGCAGCTAACTCTATGGATAGTTCAGTATCCTGTATGGGTGCGGCCATGTCCCAGTGCAAGTTACTCAATAACACATTGTTACTCACTCATCCTTTTTCCCTGCGCTAGCACTTTCTTTGGGTTGGCCGTTTTTTCCTTCTCTCTCTCCCACAGAAACAGCGTGCACTTCGACCTATAGGAAATCCTGTGTCTATTCAGCAGTTCGAGTGTGTCTTGTGTTTCTACAGTGTTGCTGTTTGGAGACAAATTATCTCTGCTTTTATATTTTTTGTAAAAGCTACCAGGTTTACCACACTGCAGACATCAGGGGAGCACACAACCTGCTGGTTTGAAAATGATGGTAAGTGTGATGATTGTGCTGTAGTCTGATAAGATAATGAGATCCACTGCACCTGATTATCATGTGATCGGCTCTGACAGACAAGCCCCTTAGTACAGTAAGTTTGCTATATACTTTTTAAGCTGTGTTTGGAAAAATAAATCTGCAGATTTTTGTGGTAGACATGCTTTAGAATGCAGACTCCTATGTAAATGTGTACAAGTGGTTTTATGAAGTGTGGTAATATAAGGGACAATTCGGATCAGTGTAACTGTGCCAGATGATAAGCTACTCTATAGATAACATTGTTTTATAGTTGTGACCTTTTCCATTGTCTTGGGAGGAGAGTTTTCTGGTGATCGGAGCATTAGAAAACATCTTGCTTTTGGTGACAGGAGGAGAATAGAGAGGGTATCCTCAGTGTGAGTGCCCACACTATCCAGGTCACTGAAGCTGTGAGAGATGGGGACTCACTGACTTTTATAGTCGTCTCTCAGAAGGTGAGTAGAAGTCAGAGTTGAACGTGTTTAACTCTGTTTCAAAGTTGACAGTAGCCAGTGATGGTCACTGGAAGGATTACTAATGGTCACAACCCTGACAATTGGATCATATGGGCCTTTGAGATAATCATTAACAAAAGTAAGTCAGTGATGATATACAGTATTGCAAATTGTTGGCATAAAATTTACATTGGTCTGTTCTCTGTTTTCTCTTGAATACAGTGAACAAGATCAGGAGGTGCCTAGGATGTACTCTTCTACCAAAGCGCTTCATTCCTATTAGACATTACATTTTATGTGAGTTCTCTCTTTCTGTATCTATCAATCCCGTCATCTATCCTCCCTCTGTTTCCCAGTTGTCTGGCAGTGGGGAATACCATGTTGCCAGGACTCATGAAGACTTTGAGTGGCTACAACAGTGTCTGTTCAGTCAGGATGAGGTTCCTGGTGTGCTTGGTGTCATTGTTAGTATCCATTATTTCATTGTAAAAACACATAACCTGTAACTGACATCAACAATATAACAAATCATGAATATATAGGCAACCATATGCTTTCCAATAAATTTTGCCCAAGATGAAATCCATTTTATCAGTCATGCAAAGCTCGTCAAATGACCGTTTCATGTATTCTCTTCAGTTTCCGCCTTTACCAGCCAAGCCTCATTTGAATGCATCAACCAAAGTTCTGAAACATCTTGGTATGTATTTGTTCTATAAAAGATTGTTAACTCAGTGTTTTACTTTTGACTTCCATAATAGGTTTGTACATAATCAATGTCTCCAAAAAAGTTGGGATGCTGCGTTTAAATGTAAATTAAACCAGAATGCAATGATGTGCAAATTATTTAAACCCTAACGTCACTAGAAAACATTATAAAAAACAACATCAAATGAAACCTGGTGAAATATCACACACCTTGTAAGGTCAGTTGGCAACAGGGGATGTTACAGAGTATTATTGAAAGAAGAGGTGATGCAACTTAGTGAACAGTAAACACGCCCCTGTCCCAAAGTTTTTTAAACATGTTGCTGGCATCAAATTCAAAATGACTCAGTTTCAACATTTAACAGGTTGTCTTTGTACTAATTTCAATTAATTATAGGGAGGAATGACATGCATATCATTGCATTACGTTTTTATTTGCATTTTACCCAGCGTCCTTTGGAAACAGTGGGTTCTCATAACAATACAGATCTTCACAGTATTTTTCTTAGTTTCTATCTCTGCAGTGTTATTTCTTAATTGATTCATCTGTGGTCAGATATATGCATGCCCATAACCGTGTTACGTATTGGTTGGTAGTGTAAGCCTTCGCTTTCATTGGTCTGCTGTGTAGGTTTCCTGGTCATGGGGAAGGAATGGTGTACCTACTGTAAGGCACTAGAGATCTATCTCCAGCAGGTGGCAGCAAACACAAGGCTTAACAAGAACAAATGCCTGGAAAACTTTCTCACTAGCTCAGAGGTGAGTAGTAATATTGCTGAATCTCCTCAATTTCTTATCCACTTTGGTTTGTGCATTCAATTGTCACAATGCATGTGACCAAGTAGGTGCCTTTTAAAGTAGTGTACCTTGATGAAAAAATCATATACTGTCAACTAGGAGTGCAAATGTGTGTCCATTTTATGTTGGTGTTAGATTAAGTTGATGTGCTTCAATGTCAGTATTGAAACCTCTGGATTCAGTCCATAATGCTGATTGGTGTTTTCTTACCAGCATAAACGTCTGAACACATTGTTGTCCTTTACACGCGTGGGTTGGCTGGGACTCACTGTCTTCCAAAAGGAACAGACATTTGTTGTTTCCGTTTAAAGATATCCTGCAGAAACGCATTACTAACTCAATGGAAAATGTATCGTAACAGCGGTCAGAAGTCTGGTTCTAGAGGTACTGCTGGCATTTTCAGAGTTAGGGAAGACTGATTCAGACTGCTATCCACTCATGGTAGGTCGCGCTAAGAAACCATACGTTTATCCTCAGGCCACATCAGATTCTCAGACCCCTCAAATGGATCATTCTGCTTCTCTTTTCTGAATTTTCAGAACGAGGTGTCTCAGTGTAGATTGTCTGACCACAACCCGTTACGTGTTAGTATGTGTATGATGATGACGTAAAGGACTGAGTTCTTCATGCCTTGAATCAGTCCCTCTGCGTGTGCGTGTGCTTGTGTGCGTGTGCACGGGCTCCAGGCCCCAGGTCAGCAGAGGGTGAGGAAGAGCATTTTGAATCGTCTGAGCCAGGCCATGGAGGGGCTGAGGAAGGAAGGTCACAAGGTACTGGAATATATAATACAGGACAAACACGTCCTAACCCGTTCACGTCTACATCCTCTAACAAGGCACGCTCATCCCATTCACCTTGAACTATTCTACCAAAATGCGGGTTGTTATTAGGTCAATGCTTTTCTGTCACCAGGACGTGGATGTTTTTTTCCAGAATGAGCGTGATAATAACTTCATCCTCACGGGTTGTTCTAAATCAGCCACAGAGGTCAGTGCGACATTGTTCAGTCTCTAGGCCTGTCGATTGTTGTTTACCCCCTCTATAATTACAACCTTTTTTCAGAGATTCCTTGACGTGGTGCTGACAGAACAAAGTAAGTTACGCCCTTATTTCCTAAAATGCTTCCTAAAAACGTGTGACTGCGTGTCCTCCCAAACGATAAGACGTGACAAAGAGAAGTGTTAGAATTGGTTAGAATGTGTTGTATTCTTCCCAGTCTGCACAAATGTTATTTTAACATTTCAGTTCAACAGACAACTCCTTTAGGTTGATTGACTTTTTCCAAATCCACATTGATTCAACAAAATCCCATGGATTATTTTGTTGTTGTTAACATTAACCACCAATTGTTGCCAGAGGTTTGTTGCTGTAGCAGTTTACCTGGTTTGTTTTCTCAGAACTGGCAGTGGCCTGTGGACACCTGTCCACCTGTCTGCACCTCTGTGTGGAGCAGAGGGATGACTGCACTACCCAGGCATTCTCAAAGTGAAAGAACCACACTACACATACCAAAGAGACACTTTATATTTCTCTATTTCAATTAATATAGTACATTCTCTTGCCATGCATATGAGGTTAAAAATGTTCTTTCCTTGCAGGATGTGTGTCAAGCTGTCAGAGGTTGTGGATCTAATGAAGGTGAAATGTCATCATTTGGTTGATAATTTGACAAGATAACATTTACAACGAAAGATGGGAGACACATTTCCCTTGATTTACTATACCTATGCACCCTAATTTTGTGTGCTTGTTACTTGGTTGTCAGAAAAACTTTGAAAATGTTGCTGAGAACAACTTGAGCACTCTGGGGCTGGGCCTGGACCTGGAGACCCGATACCAGGAGGCTAAGAAGGTTAGACAGCACCTGTTATTACCATGACCAGGAGATATCCATGTCTACATGACCTCTTTGGGGGAAATTCCTAGCCTTAAATGGGCACTGTTTAGAATCCTGCCTTTAAACACGACTTGTCTGATCTCTGTCATCCCTTACCTAACGAGAACGGTATATATCTAGTTTTAAGGTGGGAATGTAAGTACTGCGTGTGTCTAAAACTTGTATAAGGAAATAACCAGTCAATGCTGATAACTGATAGATGGGCTGGCGAGAAAATTTTAATTCAGAATACATCAGTCTCAGATTCATTTAGTAAAAAGAGATGAAGCATTGATTAAGTATATGAATTGCAGTTGTCTACTGGTCATTTTTGCTTGTGTCTATGCAAGTAGTACAGTAAATCTAAGCAACTAAGTGGTGAAGTCAAGTCAAATGTATTTATAAAGCACATTTAAAACAACTTATGTTTACCAAAGTGCTGTACAGTCAAAACATATAAGCAAGTAAACATATTTATAGGACAAGACAAACAAAAAAATAAATTCCTACCCATTTGCAGAATCAAATTGCTAAAGAATAAATTGGGATTTAAAAATGCTGCAAGTAGTAGAGGACCTAATATATAAAGGTAGGCTGTTCCACAACTTTGGAGCAGAAACAGAAAAAGCACGATCTCCTTTAAACATTGTTGGATGACCTAAGGGTCCTTGAAGAAGAGTGCTGGCTAAGGAGGTCTGAAATATTGTAGCAGTTAAAAACCTAGCGGCTGCATTTTGAATAAGCTGAGGGTGAGACAAGGTAGACTGACAGATTCCCATGTACAAACAACCCTGTTAGGTTGGTATTAGTGGTTTCTCTCTGCGGTTGCTATTAGGACATTCTATTAGGCAATTTTCAGACTGTTAGAATCTCCTCAAACCACTCTGATATTGATGAGTCAAAGTCATCCCAGACTGTAAGCTTTTTGATTGTATTAATATTAGAGTACTGTCTGTAGCTGCCTGTGAATGTGTGTGTGTGTGTGTGTGTGTGCACGTTTGATTGTAGGAGATGCTGTACAGAAGAACCTGTAAGCTGGTGGAGCTTGAGACAGCCAGCAAAAATGCAGAGAGGGCCAAGCCTATAAGGAAGGCTGCTGTAAGATAACGCGCGTTCCTCATAAGTCCAGCAAGTGTCACTGGTGCTTTTTAATCTACAGTTAATTCCCTATATGGCTTTAGACTGTAATGTGATAAAAATAAAATCTTGTCTAGTTAAACATGTTTTAATTGTTGCTTGTAAACTGCAATACAATGAAAGTGTTAACACTTCACAATGTGCCTGACTGTATGCTGAATAATGGAAACAGACTTATGCACTGTGACATGTTTCGTCTCTGATTCAGATGGATGACTTGAAAATGAAATCGGAAAAGGAATTTGATCAAATGTCAGGAGTGGCTAAACAGGAGGTATGTATATACTAGATGACTGCCTTAACCTTTCACCTCCCACTGGTCTTCACAACTCTTATAGGGCTCTGGAGGTGATCTAGTTCTGTGTCTGTGTGTTCCAGATAGCACGCTTCCATAGTGTTCATGTGAAGTTGTTGCGTCAGGCTTTAATTCTGTGGTGTGAGAAGCAACTTGAAACGGCCAAGGAAACCTCCACCGGCTACAGCCAGCATCTGCAGGCCTTCAAAGACCTAGGGGAGTGATCATCCCACGACGGCCACACCACTCTGAACAACATAGTCATCAGTCTGGATTTGTTTGATCACTTTGTTTCCCCCTTACTCACTCACTTACACACACACACACACACACTCTCACACACACACACACACACACACACACACACTTTCCTCTGTCTAAACCCCATCCGCTCCCAACCATCCCACATTAATGAAGCCCCATTGGAGTTAATGGTCTCTTAGCAGAAAGAAGTTGTGTTCCCTGTCTGACGGGTGTGCGCGCATGCTGAGTAGCCATTTCTACACCTGCCTCTATGCCCTACCAGGCTTAGAGAGACTCTAGCCACTGACTTCTTTGCCAAGTCTCTGGCTGTGTGTCTCTCTCCAGTGTCATTAATCAGCGCATTAGACTCCTCCCAAGGACACGACACCAAGTAGACACACACACACACACACACACACACACACACACACACACACACACTGTCTCTGGGGTTGTGTGTGGACTCTAGGATGTTGAATCAATGAATGTCTTCTGCTCCTATACTAGCTGTGACTGGGCACTAAGTTTTACTCCAATTCGACCCATGACCCTTTAGGCACAAGACGCAGATCTCAAAGGTTTGGATAGGTCTGAACAATTTGTACTCATGGGTGTAGACTGGGAGGCAAGTCAATTTGATCCCCGGAAAATTGTGAAAATCCTGGGAACCATTGACCCCCCCCCCCCGCCAATTCGCAACACAATTCAACGGATTGACTACAACAAAACACGTCTTTATTCAAATGCTACATTAACAACAAGGGAATACTAAAAGTTTGATACAAACTAATGCAAATATTAGGAAATAAAACAACAACCCATGGAAAGTATTAACAATGTTGAGAATAACAGTAACCTTGCTACTTTACGGTATATAGACGCTGTTTGCAGGCAGAGTATTGCCAGTACCGGACATTGGGCCACATCATTAAGCCAAGCTTAAGTGGCCCGGTTCCCTGCCCTAACTGTTCTGTCTAGGCTGCTCCCTGTGTTGACCTGGTTCGGCAACATCTATACTCTCATAGCCCATTGCCTCTAAGGCAGTGGAAAGGAAGAGGTAACATCACAGTAATCAGGTAGAGATAGAGGAGAGCTGGTTTAATCTGACCGGAGTGGAGGAGAGGGGGATGGGGTAATGTGAATAAAGGAGTATAGAAGAGTGGGGTAATCTGATAGGGATGAGGATGGAGTAATCTGCCGGTGAAGGAGGAGAGGGGGATGGGGTAATATCCCTAAAGGAGTAAAGATGGATAGGGTTATTGGACTGGAGGAGGAAGGGATAATCTGACTAAAGGAGAAGAGGAGGATTGGGGAATATGACTGGAGGAGGAGGATTGGGGAATATGACTGGAGGAGAGGAGGTTGGGGTTATCTGTCTAAAGGGGTGATAAACTACCATGGCAACTTCAAAAGATTTACTAATGTATATTCAGGTCACAGCATCATTGTGCTGGACTAATAAAATCAACAAGTCTGAAATATATTGCATTCTTCATTGTATTCTATTCTTGATGATGTGGGCTGAATTGTAGAATTACACAATCTACATTTTCATTTGATCAACCTGTTTAATAAAGCTGTACCTTTGGGATATTATATACTCTTGAAAAGTAATTTGGATCAAGCTTTCTGAAACCCATATCCGCAGACTGTTTCCAGTCAGTAGAGTTTGCCGGTCCTTGGCAGATCACTCATTGAGGAATAGCAGACCAAAACAGTAAACCAACTGGAGTGAACTTATTCTGCAAGGGGCCTACTTTGACCTAGAATAAATCTGACTTGGGAGTTGGAATTCTCGGATGAGACTGTTGCACACTCAAACAGCCTAGTTCCCATCCACTGAAACGTGGTCTCCCACAGGAGATCGGTTATTAGATGAGATGGGGTGAGGCTACCACTGATTAGCAGATACTGCCGCGCCACTTTAATCAAAGGGTTTACAGAAAGGATGTTTTATGTGTCTAATTCATTCACACAGTCACGTCACTCGTTTGCACAGCAGGATTTATAGGGTCCTCCTTCCCGCTCTCTCGTCTTTGAACATCGTTGGCCCATTGGGGCTGTAACTGACGATGTATTCAGATTGACCTGTTTTAACTTAATGAAGGTTTTAATAAGGAGGTTTTATTGGGATTTTAGACAAAGGCACATAAATATGTATGAGAATAACCCCAGCTGCTGAGATTGAATTAATTGTTGACTGTGCCATACGCTGGGCAACAGCTGTCCTGGATTTTGGTTTACCGTAAATCCGCCCTGCTCTCTGTCCTCGTAGTCTTTACAACGCGTTAGTATGACTGACTATAGTAAATTAGTCATACTTACTATAGGGATCCACTGGGATCCTGAGCAGTGTGTAAATAACCAGAACAGCATTGGATCTGTCTCAACATGCACTAGTCCTGAGTCTACTGGGCAACAAAGCGGAGTCTTAACCATGGATAGGAAATTGGAGCTAAAAACAGGGTAAATGTGAAAACAAATAAAACGTACACATGTATGATATGTGATGTGAGATTCAGTCTTTTTTTAAGCCTTGTCTGACATCACTGCACTTATGACATTACAAAAATACAAATACGATACTGAAACAATTTTGGATGTGTTTAAGCAGTTTTCTGTGGGTTAGCTGAATATTCCATTTACATCACACCACAAAAGAAATATGCTGGCTGTATTCTTAGATCATATAGTGGGGAGAACAAGTATTTGATATACTGCTGATTTTGCAGGTTTTCCTACTTACAAGGCATCTAGAGGTGATGTAGAGTGTACAATAGGTACACTTCAACTGTGTGAGACAGAATCTAAAACAAAAATCCAGAAAATCACATTGTATGATTTTTAAATAATTAATTTTCATTTGATTGCATGACAAGTAATTGATCACCTACCAACCAGCTCTCACAGACCTGTTAGTTTTTCTTTAAGAAGCCCTCCTGTTCTCCACTCATTACCTGTATTAACTGCAACTGTTTGAACTTATTACCTGTATAAAAGACACCTGTCCACACACTCAATCAAACATACTCCAAATCTTCACAATGGCCAAGACCAGAGAGCTGTGTAAGGACATCAGGGATAAAATTGTAGACCTGCACAAGGCTGGGATGGGCTACAGGACAATAGGCAAGCAGCTTGGTGAGAAGGCAACAACAGTTGGCGCAATTATTAGAAGATGGAAAAAGTTCAAAATGACGATCTACCTCCCTCGGTCTGGGGCTCCATGCAAGATCTCACATTGTGGGGCATCAATGATCATGAGGAAGGTGAGGGATCAGTCCAGAACTACATGGCAGGTCCTGGTCAAGGACCTGAAGAGAGATGGGACCACAGTCTCAAAGAAAACCATTAGTAACCCACTATGCCGCCATGGATTAAAATTCTGCAGCGCACGCTAGATCCCCGTGCTCAAGCCAGCGCATGTCCAGGCCCATATAAAGTTTGCCAATGACCATCTGGATGATCCAGAGGAGGAATGGGAGGTCATATGGTCTGGTGAGACAAAAATTTGGTCTAAACTCCACTCGCCATGTTTGGAGGAAGAAGAAGGATGAGTGCAACCCCAAGAACACCATCCCAACTGTGACGCATGGAGGTGGAAACATCATTCTTTGGGGATGCTTTTCTGAGAAGGTGACAGGACGACTGCACCGTATTGAGGGGAGGATGGATGGGGCCATGTATCGCAAGATCTTGTCCAACAACCTTCCCTCAGTAAGAGCATTGAAGATGGGTTGTGGCTGTGTTTTCCAGCATGACAACGACCCGAAACACACAACCAGGGCAACTCCATAAGAAGCCTAGCCAGTCTCCAGACCTAAACCCAATTTGGAGGGAGCTGAAAGTCTGTATTGCCCAGCGACAGCCCTGAAACCTGAAGGATCTGGAGAAGATCTATATGGAGGAGTGGGCAAAAATCCCTGCTGCAGTGTGTGCAAACCTGGTCAAGTTATACTGGAAACGTATGATCTCTGTAATTGCAAACAAAGGTTTCTGTACCAAATATTAAGTTGTGCTTGATGAAGTTAAGTTATTTTCTGATGTATCAAATACTTGCATGCAATAAAATGCAAATAAATTATTTTAAAATCATACAATGTTCTGTCTCTTACAGTTGAAGTGTACCTCTACATTATGTGTCTCACAGTTGATTGCAGACCTCTACATGCTTTGTAAGTAGGAAAACCTGCAAAATCAGCAGTGTATCAAATACTTGTTCTCCCCACTGTATGTTATAGACACATTCAAGGGGATTTTTGCAAAGGCATTTCTGTGTATCAGTTGTCAGGTCGTTACCGGATGGCCCCAAAGATGCTACCAGTATAATGCCCTGCCGGTGTGCCTCTGAGGCAAAGCATTCTGGGTCAGTCTCTAGAAGGGACTTCAGTCATACAAAATGTGTATTAATATTGTTTAAAGCCTCAGACATTCCAGACGAATCTGAAAACATTCAAATCAAACTGGAACAATAAAGCCTGTAAGGCATATGATTAAATGGTTAAATATCAGTCATGAAATGTCTGAGGCCTATTTATACTCTGTACTTTGACTGAAATGTTCTGTCAGCCCAAGGTTATTTGGACCTCATTAAGTCTAATCATTGATGTAAACAATTTATGATTCATTAAAAGTTTTTGTGTGTGTGTGTGTGTGTGTGTGTGTGTGTGTGTGTGTGTGCATGCGTGCGTATATGCCTGTCAGTCTCTGTATAAGTGTACTCCAGCATTTCTTGTTATGAGTATGTGTGACAGAGAGGAAGTGAGTCCTAAGGATGGGTTGAAAGGTCATACTGTGGAGGTCATACTGTGTAAATTTTAAATGTATGAGGGAGTGCACCTTCTCTTCTTTCTGGTGATCTTTGACCTCACAATCTCCCTCTCCTCTGCCTGTCATATATTCCACTAGTACTGTTAATTGTCATGACAATTAAATTTGAATATTTTGGTATTGAAAGATTAACAGTTGCGAGAACAAGCTTGTGAGCTCTTTTGGATTATGTGCATAAATGGCACCTAAAGTGTAGTGTCTGGTTAAACAAAGACCACAAACATTTATACTTTTACATGTCTCCATTGAACAAATTGGTCAAACACATACAGCATGATCTAACTTCAAGCAAAGGTTTTCTGTAATTGCTGATCAGACCTGCATAACAGATGGGAGGCGGATTTCGGACAGTTCCTCCTTACAGAACTGTTTAAATGCATTGCTATTCTTGGGGCGTCTTGCATGAATTGCTTGGTTCAGGTCATGCCACATCTTTTCAATAGAGTTAAGGTCCCGACTCTGACTTGGCCATTCCAAGATGCCAATGTTCTTCTGTACAAGCCATTCTGTTGTGGACGATGGACTGTTACTTGAATATTCATCCTGAAGAACATCCTGATACAAGTCTTAATCCATTGTTCATTCAGTGCCTGCAAAACATCCAGGCCCTGAGGAATAAACCATCATAGTTTCTCCACCATACTTAACTATTGGGATGAGATTTGAGTATATAGTATTTTTCCTCCTAAAAACACACAGCGTTGTGTCCTTTGGCCAAAAAGTACACATACTCTCTCACCTGTCCATAGAACATCATTCTAGCAGTCTTGTAGTTTTAGGCAAACCTGAGATGGGCAGCAAAGTTTTTTTGAGAGCAAGGGTTTTCACTTTTTTATTGCTCTGCCACGACTGGGATAAGCTTTCAAAACTGTAATTCCTACCAAAATGTTGTAGCTAGATACCTGATATATAGTTAGCTGCTGAGGCTTTCTATAATAGTAAGTACATTGTTTCGGCTATTACCCCTGTTGATGCTAGAGGGGGGAACTTAACATTTTCTGCTTTAAGGGACTAAGAGGGAGCATTTAATCAACCAGAGCCATTCTGACGTTGGATTTGCCCTCTCCTTTCACTGGCTAGATCTGTCCTCTTCACCAGATGTAATGTAAAACAGCACCCCTCCTCCAGTGATAATGGTTTCCACTATGTAAGAGTGAGTCCAACGCATGTAATACAGAGCACAGGTCCCCTTTGTTTCCCTTCGAAAGTGTTTTGCCGACATATGAGTTATAAAGAAAGTCCTTTCCGACGGTCAGACGTTGAGTGGTGAGAAGGATGGAAATTAATAAAACGACACAATTCAAAGTTTTAAAAAGTAAATATGCCATTTGAATGGACCTCTAATAATAATTGATTTTAAACAATGGTATTATTGTGCCACTGGATTGACTTGTGGGTAATGAACTATGACTTCATGTGCATTTGGTACTGCTTCTATTAGAAACATGGATTACAGACGCTCATGTTGGAGCACAAAATGACTATTTGCATGTGTGTATGCAAGCAACCTGAACTCTGGGTAAAACATAACTGCTAACAAATCACATGGTCAAAAAGTACGGTACGGTTTTCACTGGGATCTCTGCTCCTGCACCATTCACACATCTCTCTCTGCTCTTGCACCATACACACATCTCTCTGCTCTTGCACCATACACACATCTCTCTGCTCCTGCACCATACACACATCTCTCTGCTCCTGCA
>JACXGJ010013672.1:0-15910 GCA_016801105.1 Esox niger | reverse complement strand
TGTCAAACCGGTTCCATGGAGGGCCGAGTGTCTGCGGGTTTTCGCTCTCACCTTGTACTTGATTGATTAATTAGGTAACTCATTGGTTAGTTTCTACCCTCACCTGGTTGTTAAGGTGTGAACTGGTAACACATTTAAAGGGAAAACCAAAATCCTGCAGACACTCGGCCCTCCGTGGAACCGGTTTGACACCTGTGCTATACGGAGATAAATGTTTTGACCACGTCGCTTTGTGTGTGCCGGTGTGTGTTTCCCGCAGATCCTGCATCGCTTCCAGGGATCCCTACTGTGGCTGGGTGTCCGAGGGAGCGTGCAAACAGGTGGCGCTCGACGCAAAGTACGTTCCCGTCAACTGCACTGTCATGACATCCATGAACGCGGCCCCACCACGCCATGAACGATGTCCTCAGTGCCTCCATGCATTCCTGCGATTAGCGACACGCTTGTGGCTTTCTGTAGTTTCTTCCGACTGAAATGGCAAAGGGCTGATGGATGAGAAGGGACGCGTGTCCCCAGGCCGTGGCTGGGAAGAGGGGGAGCTGGTGGTCCCTGTAATGTGGCTAGCTATATTCACGACACAGAGCTTGATTCGTCTTGAACCAACAGCGTATGGAGTTTCTGTGGGGGGGAAAGCCGTTTTAAAAAGTCATAATGTAGGGGACAGCTTTTGATGTTAGATGAATTTAATCCCGTTCTTGCATGCCAGAGTGTTATTACTATGTCCAAAAGCTCGGGTCCGTCAACTGCTCTGATAGTTTCCACTTTGGAAATTGAGTAGACAGAGGCATTAGGAGGTTAGATGACCTCACTTTTTACTGTACAATATTTCTAAGTGAGCGAGTGAGTGGGCTGGGATTAGAGCGCTATGATCTGTTGGTTATGTGGCGAGCTATTGAAAGCATTTGGCCAAACGTGTCCCAGTGTTTAATAAAAGGCCTTAATACAAACAGGCCCTGGAGAGGCTCAGCTTCTGTCTCTCAGCCTCACCACCCCCCCCCCCCACCCCCAATCTACAAGTTGAAACACACTCACTTCCCCATCCAGCAGTTTACGCCCTTTCTCCACTCCCTCACATACCTAATAAACACACTCTCACTCCCGCCCCTCTCTGTCTCGTAGTTAACACACACACACACACACACACACACACACACACACACTCCCGCTTTCTGTCTCCTAGTTCGCACTCTCACTCCCCCTCTCCATCTCCCTCTTTCCTCATCCATCTGGACATGGGATGATTACCCAGCCCTCCATGCGGTTCAGCGAGGGCTCTTTAAAACGTCTGAAAACAGATGGCATCCCATCACCTGCATGAAGGCTGTGCTGTTCACCCCCAGGAGCCCCACTTGCCCCAGACTCTTACTCATTCCCTGGGAAAGCCAAGGCAAAAAACGACATGCCATGTGTGGACAGGTTTTAAGGTTTTATTTGCGCACATGTGTGTCTGGTCCATGGTTGTATGTCTTTGATAAGCAAATCAGGCTAGCAGATTAGCGGACACCGAGAGGGAGTTCTTTGTGGAACCATTTGAGATCAAGATCTTACTCCTGGGTCGGAGGCTGCCAGACCAGACTTTAATCAATCTGACAGTTGTCTGCTCTGTTTCACCGAATGGTTGTCGGTCTTCCAGGAAGTCATGTCCGTGCAAAGCACGCGAGGCTGGAACAGAACGTCCCGGTCTCACGACCCAGTGTATACCTCCCGTCCTCTTCGTAGGCCAGGCCCGTGGTGCCCAATGCCAAGAACTGGACCGTAGACTCGTTTCAATAGCGGCGGTAGACAGCGTGTTTGTCCTCCCGGTCGTCCAGGGCTCATCCTGTGCGAGTCCGGCCGGGCCGGTGAACCGGGCTCAGAACTTCACCATGATGTCTCTGTTCATTATGCAGATGGAGGTTCGAGCAGGACGTGGAGCATGGCAACACAGATGGACTGGGGGACTGCCAGAGTAAGCAATGTGGCTCTGTCCTGCAGGAACACTGCTGGCACAGCGCACGCACACACGCATGCACGCACGCACGCACACAGATGCAGACATACACAGAAACACATTGTACGCACACACACACACACACACACACACACAAAACTTACTAAAAGAGGCCTCCACAGCAACTCTCAGTATAAATGAGATTAGAACTCATAGTTCAGTTCTGTGCTTTTGGTAAATATCAATTAATTAAAGAAGAGACGACAACAGAGATTATTTAAATGACTAAACTTAGAGAAGCAGTAAACATCCCCATAGAGGAAACTGTCCATAAGTATAAGCATCAGGACATTTGTCTTTACTGTGATGGGTTAGGTTATGACAGTGTCTCATTACTCTTACAGCTTTTGCTCTTTGGAAATATTATTAATTAATTCTTCCTTTACTTTTATAGATACATTCGTGGCCCTCAATGGTAAGTAACCAGATGGAGGTAAACAAATGATACTTCCCCTCTCACAGTATTCACAGTCCGCTGGGTAGATTAAAGAAACTATTAGCTCAAATTCTGAATGTTTTAGCAATTCTGTCAGAATCTAAAGCTGCACCATCTATGAACAAATTGTTATATTCTAAAGCTACAAAGCCAACATTTAAAAAGAAAATGTGCTTTGGGGTTAGGAATCAAGTGTAGCAGTGGGGTTACAGTTCAGGTGTGAGTAGTTATTCTTTAAGTAGGGAAGGTTGATGACTGTGGCTGTAGGAGGTACTGTCAACCCACTCACCCGTAGTTATTTTCAGTTCCCTCTATTCAATCAATTATTTGCTCTCACCTTAATTAAACCCTGCCCACTGTATAAATGAGAACCTAAATGAGTTTAGCTTTAATTTGATTATTTTCTCTTCTTTCTGTAGACATTCAGTCCAACCCTCAGGGTCATGAAAGGCCTCATCATGGTCAGTTTCGCATCATACTGTAGTTCTCGAGCTTTCAGACAATAGAACCTCTCCAAATCATCTCCCCTGATACTGTAGTTCTCGAGCTTTCAGACAATAGAACCTCTCCAAATCATCTCCCCTGATACTGTAGTTCTCGAGCTTTCAGACAATAGAACCTCTCCAAATCATCTCCCCTGATTCTGTAGTTCTCTGGCTTTCAGACTCTAGAACCTCTCCAAATCATCTCCCCGGATACTGTAGTTCTCAGGCTTTCAGACTCTAGAACCTCTCCAAATCATCTCCCCTGATTCTGTAGTTCTCTGGCTTTCAGACTCTAGAACCTCTCCAAATCATCTCCCCGGATACCGTAGCTCTCTGGCTTTCAGACTACCCTAATACCCATGTTCAGTGGAAAACAGATGTGTGTCATCTATGAATTGGTCCCATTGCATGAGAGATCATCTGCTACAGCACTACTGATATGTTGCTTTGATTTAAATATTTCTCCTGTACTACAAATATTTACAAATATCCTGCTACAATAGGTGCCCTATTTAAACACCTCAATGGCTGGGCAGCTATCAGGATAAAACTGAATAGTTAGCTAGCTAGCATTACACATCGACAAACAATGCAGAATGTCTTTTTTAAACAACGCTGTTTATCTAGATGGGGCATAAGACAGATGCCTAATTGGACACCAGATAGCTAGCTTAGCCAGCTTGCTGTCTTTGATTTGTGAACGATAACCTGTATAGTAAACTATGCAAGCAGCATCATCACACATTTCGGTGCCTTGCGGTCCAGCCATAGGTTAAATCGGGCTGGACCGCGAAAACATTAGGTTACGGTGCTGGTACAGTGTTTTCCATCACTAATTGACATTTATAATGTTAAGCTATCTATCTCAATGAATAAGAAATGCTAATTCTTTTTTAGTGTGGATATTTGCAAATAGTGGTAGCCTACAGTAGCCTACTTATTCAGTTTGGTATTTATATTGCCGTACAACAGGATATCTGCATGGATTTTGTTATGGTAGCCTCCATCTAATTGTCATTAAACCACTTTTGCAGAATGAAATACGTTTTAAAAGGGAAATACATGGGTGAAGATAACAAACGTAAACACAACACTAGTGGGTAAATAATAATGTGATAAGTACAGTAGAGTGGAAAGTTATGTTCTTTCCATTTCTACAGTTACAAAGAAACTAAACCAATTGGCTAATCCCATATCCCGCACATTTTACATCAGTTAATTTCAATATGAGCATCTGCTCTTTAGCCGTAGTGGGTGGGCCGTAACTGTAACCCGAGACACGTTTAAACCCTATCTTGCTACATAGGCTTTTGAATTTCTCCAGTTTGTGGTGGGCTACTAACATTTCCGTTTGTCACATTGCGTTTAGTAGTTTCATAGAAGATATTACTCTTGTCATGGACCATAAGCTATTATAAAACGCAAGCTAGTCTATTTTAGGACACACGGTGCATCAGAAACAAATGAAATTTATTGAAAAATCTTTAGAAGCCGGTCTTATAGCCATACTTTAACTAAAAGTTACCTTGCAAGATGAGTGAAGTCACTGCGGAGTGATCGAGTTCCTTCAGAAAGGTAATCAAAGGTTCAGGAGAACATTAGGGATGATAATCAGTCTAATGTAGGCCATGATTGTTCGTGAAGAAGCAATTTATTTCCCTCAGTTCTTCACAGAATTATTCTGTGCAGATTCATCACTCCATGTTAATTAATCTTGCACAGCTTGTGTCGTAGGTGGAAACAGAAGCCGCGTACGTGTTGCGTAGAGTAGTTCACAGATAGACACGTAGCCAGATAAACCACTGAGTGCATACAACTGAATCACTGAGTCGTCGTTTTCACTCCCCGCAGGGTGAGGAAGCCCACTGGGCGTGATGGAACTGGGACGCCATTCTGGGGATGTTGTCATCAGTGTACACTCCGATATCAAAAGTCGAATGTGTTACGAACAAACTGTTTTCCTGAACTGTGCCCCTAGTCTTATGAACGGTATTGTTTAAGATGAGTGCGGGGCTCATTGCGTTACCGAACACGGGTACGATGCCCTGAGAGGGGGGTGTTTCCTCCTGCGCTGGAATGTACCAATATCGGCTTATATCCCCAAATAGGATCTCGCTAGCCCGTGGATTCGGTTTTGCGGAAGTATGTTGTTCAGCGCTAATTGTTCCCCAACATACAAGTAGAATTAAAACACCTCTAATCTCCCCACCCCTTCGTGTCCGGTTCTGCTCGGACGGATCCCTAAACAGCAACGAAATAGCATTGATTTGTTTTGACATTTTATTCCCTAATTGGATTGATCGTGTTAATGGAAAAGGTCTCTGTGGTCCACCAGACTCATCAAGGAGCACGTTAATGATGGAGGCCATTGACAGATGCTAAACACAAACGTGTCGCTGTTGAACCTCAGAAGTTTTTCCCCCAGAAAACCACGGCCCTGCTGTAATACACCGCTGTAGTTCACGGCCGGTATACCTATGAAGTGGGCCACAGCATGCAGAGTACTACTGTTCCAGTCCCACCTATCCAATAGGTTTCCAACTCTTGGTGCTGATTCACCAGAAACTAATGAAAACGGTGGCTCATAAACTGGATTCCAGAACGCTGAGCATACCAACCGTTTTTTAAATATATATGTTTAGAAATTGGTGAAACAAAATATGCACAAGACGAAATAAAAAACAAAAGAATTTAAAATGTGTTTATAATTGTCAATGTTCCTAGGGGTTGTAATGTTGCATAGGAAATTGGGCGGATGATGTTCTACAGCCAAAACAAGAGACCCGTTTTGGCTTAGGCCTACAAGCATCACTTTTACAACTACTGGCTCGAGTAACAGAAAATCTGCACGATGCTTATCTTTAACTGAAAAAACATCTATTTTATTGGCCTGTGGCGATGTCACAGTCCTCTGTAGCACCTCTCACTCATCACACTTCTGCTGTACAAGATCAGTCATTTGCACTTCCATGGAATGACTAGAATAGCTATTTTTTGAAGTCATTCCAGATCTACCCCCCGCTCCTCTGCTTGCCTCCATCTATGCATTTCTTTTCCTACAGGGATCCCCCATTTCTTCCTGTCAGATTTCAGGTCAAATCCGAAACCGTTGAACGCAGCCCAGCAGTAGTGAGTGTTTGTTTTATCTGGGTCTGGCAGGCAGTCAAACCCAGGAATTTCAGATGCCGGCTGTTGATATAGTGCTCGTATTGTGCTGCCCAAGACAGGTCATCCCCACCTCCATTAACTTACAAACGACGAGAGAGATCTGCAGTTCAGAATTTCATTTTCCGAAGGAGGCAACGCCTCGCCTTCTTTTACATGTCATCTGCCAGAACTGCACTTCCCCTGGCCGCAGAAAATTAATTATAAAACGGTCCTGTCACGCCAGTCTCTCAGCCCCGTGGTGCGTTGTTAAATAAATCATTTTAATGATTGCCGCTGGGGGGGGGGGGGCTGTTGTGAATGTTGGACCAGCGGCAACAGCCTCGAACCCCCCCCCCCCCACCATCCAATATATACCACCACCCACACCGACATGTGGAAAACATGTTAAAATGGTTTTACAGTTAACTGGCCTGAATAACATCCTAGCTGTTGATTACTGTATAGCTGGACGGAGCCCCGTGTCATTGCCTTCGAACAGCAAAGACGCAGGAATGGCAGGCAGTAATGTGACCTACACATAGTCATTCTCAAAAGGGGAGCAGGGGGGACATGTATGTACAGGCTTGGGCTTACTTGTGGCTGGAGGTGCACGGCCGTTTCTCCATCGCGGTCCCGGGGGACCCCAAGAGGGTACACGTTTATAGCCCTAGCACTCGCACAACTGATTCAAACGGAAGACCTGATGTTTGCGGCTGTAGCTGCAACATTTGAGTCGGGTGTGTGAGTGCTAAGGCAAAAGCCTGCCCCTCTCGGGTCCCCCGGGACCTGGATTGGGAAACACCAGTATGCAGAGCATCAGTCCGGGGTTCGGTTGTAACTGCTGCCTTCAATCGTCCATTGGCACAGGGTGTCGTTAAGGAGTGCAATCAGAGGGGTAATTTAGGTTAGAGGACATTAATATCTTAATTACCCCTCGTGATTAATTGGGTCGTGTTGTTGGGCTTCTTCAAAGCGCCCTGCTAAACATAGCTAATGGATTGACATTGAATCATAGCGGGTGGAGGAGAGCGGAGGACGAAACGAGGGGGATTGTTAGGGAGGAACAGGGCTTTGTCTTGCTCTTCATATCAAAGGTAAGCCTCCCTGAGGTGATTCTGAGAAGCTGTTCAGTCCGAGCCAGTGGCAGCGTGACGTGAGAACAGGTTCTCCACTCCTCTGAGAAAGACCTCTCTATCTCTCCCTCTTACTGTCTCTTCCTCTTGTCCTATTTCTCTCTCTTCCTGTATTTCTATTTCTTTATCTTTTGTTCTCTGTCTTTCACTCTCTTTTTCTCCCTCAGTTTGTCTCTCGCTCACTGCAAGGTCACAGCTCTCAGGAGGTACAGTGCTCAGTAATGAGCTGCCCAGGGTCTCCTCACCAGGCTCACAAGGAGGGACACACGCTCCTTTGTAGCTTGGCACAGCCCATCTGCCCCTCGTCTGTGTGTGTGCGAGTGTGTGTGTGTGTGTGTGAGGAGAGTTAACTTCTGTTATGTCCGGCAGGCCATTCCACCCTCCCATTCCCCACCACGGCCCACCCCCCCGCGGGAGGACCACTGGGTCGGGGCGGCATGGTGGAGCAGGCGGACCCACCCGAGCCCTCAGATAAGCGAAACCCCTATATGGCCGTGCCTTCTCAGACCCAGCAGGACGCCAATGGTAAGCCTTGGAATGGAAGAGTCCATTTCTCCTGTGGCAGGGGGTGAGATTTACCGTGTCTGCTTCCAGCTGACCAGCCTGGACCTATAACACTGTCAGGAGAGAGACAAATTGCCTAGTCCCCGGAGAGAGATATTTATTAAACAACGACTGTAATGTCCCTGCTGAGAGGCAATGTACAGACCATTACACTTTGAAGGGAAAAAAAACGTGCAATGTATTAATTTCTTCGACAACACTTGTCCCAGCGTTATCTTGTCCAGGGATGGGACATGACCTTTTCAGCTGTGCTAACGTCCCAGCCGGCTCAAGGTCATATTTAGCACATGAAGACGCCAGGAAAAGACACCGCAATGATTACGTCATGGCATGATCGATGTCTTGTACCCTAGTAGAGCGAGTTACACCGATACATGTTCCATTACATCAAATGTAATGTATCCTTGGTTCATTACAGAAGTCATCTCATTGGATGGGTTGCTGCCATGAGTAGGTATTGATAATCAATAATGATGATTAGAGGTGACCTCCTAGACATTCACAACATACACACACACACACATACACACACACACCGAGGAGAGATGCTGGTGGGGGGATCCGGCAGGAAGTGACTGTCTCTCTGGGGGCGTGGCATTGGGTGAGGGATTAGTCCCAATTCCAATTCTCTACCTCTTTCCTTCTCCGGAATTGAGCACTTTCCATCAAGGACTTAAAAGAGATGGATTGGTGAAAACCTGGCTTGCGGTGAAATTCCTGCCTCGTTAACTACAAGGAGGAAATCTCATATTGGAGAAGTGTAGAGAATGAGGATGCCGTCCATGCAAATCCCAATGAGCTAGCCATCTCTCTCCTCTCTGGAAGCTGGAAGCAGACACACTTGTAGACCAGACACAATGGTGGCAGAGACTACAGCATGCTCAGACGGCATCACCGCGGTGTTGCTAACCTCGTTGCCGTTACCTGGGTCCTGGTTGGCTCGTCTGTCACGGCAACCGTCATGGCAACCCAGTTTACCGCAACGAGGGCTCACATTCAAACCAAAGCTTCTCGCTGTTTTTCTTTTCCGACGACACTTTTACTGCTTATGTTTTCGGTTCAGCTTCTGCTCCAGTTGTTTTTTTTATGGTATGAAAGTGATCACCAATGATACTGTCTGTTTTTGCCATATTTGCATGTCCTGTTCTTTTATTAACTATGTCTCAACCGTTTGTTTTCTTGCACTGGTTTGCTTTGACGGTATTAGGCACTGTTTTGCCTCCATGCAGCTTAAAGTGTCCCTGCATGGCAAATTCAGCACCACTGACAAGCGTACTCATCTCCTCATGTCCTTATACCTCTCTCCCCTGCGCAGGTGCACCTCTCTTCCCTAGCTTCAGGTGCCAAATGTACTGTGAAAACACTGCACTCAGAACGCTGAGTGGCAATCCACCACATCCGGGTCAAAGGTCCCGGGAAGCCTCTTGTCTCTCGGCATAATGATAGTCATCAAAGCTCCATCTTAGCCAAATGGATATGAATACTGCTTATGCTGTCCATGGGAAATATGAATTCTTCACCACCAGGAGTGATGTTGGGAACGAAATTCGTTTTCTACAAATGAAACTATAAATATCGAAGACTTATAAGTCCCTGAATTCCAAGCCCTCCCCCACCCCACCCGCCAAATTCATCCCCGCAAGCAATTAAAAAGATATGAAAATTCAAACCTTCTCTTCACAGCCCAATCATTCTGGGAGTCTTATCTTTTAATGAATATTACAACACCAATATGTATTAAGGGCTGCACATTGGAATAATTACAATTGTAATATAATGACAATCCACATTGTGGGTATTTAGTAGCTAACCCTGAGCCAGATACCAGCCACCACTGTTGCTTGGCGGCCATCGCTGGCTTTCGCAGTACATTTGAGCACCGTTGTGTCTGGGCTTATCTACAGTATCTGTGTGATATCCCACCTCTCCCCCGCCCCCCCCCCCCCCCCGAACACCCCCCCCCTCCCCCGCATCGCCATCTGCTGCCATTGTGAACAGTCTCCCTTCCACAGGACCTTTCATCTGTCGAGATGGAATGTTCCAAGGCTGCACCTCATGTAGTGCAAACCGCATCACCGACCGTATCTATGGAGCGTCCCGACTCCTCCCCCGACCGGAGTCGTGTCTGTCCTCTGCCCTCCTTCCCCACCTCCCTCCCCCCCCACCCACGACCTGTGGCCATGTCTGTGTCCCTTCAATTTATGGGTTAATTACAAAAGGCTGTTGAGACCGAGCACTGGGAGGAGGGGGGCGGGGCTAGTGGGAAGGATGGAGTTAGCAGCCTTTCGGTACCCGTGTCACTGTTTGGCCTTCGTCGCGTCTTGCACAGATGCCCTTCAGTCACTAATCACTGCACGGCCTGTGCTCCCAACCAACTCTCAGTTTCCTCCTTGGCTCAGGCGGTTTGAATGGCGTCCGTGTTCATGAGACTCAGTCACGTGGTTCTGAGCCACGACGCCACAGCTGTATGGGAGACGCCGTACATTGCACCTCATGCCGTGTAGCCTCGTGAAGTTTCACCGGATCACTATTCTGCTTTTGACATAGTTCTGGTTCCAGAGATTTCATTGTGCCATTGTTGTAGGCCTTTATGAATAAATGAACATTCTTTTTCATTGTTGATGCAGTTGGTATTTCAGGAATGCATATAAGGAACATTTTCACCCTGGTTACCACAAAACACATATGCTTCCATTAGGGTTGGAATTGTACACCTGGAATAGACAGACAGCTTGCCCATAGCACATAGATAGTTATTTTCAACTTCAGTTCCCTGTCACCTGTGTACCAAAGAGACTGGCATGATAGGGGCACAACCTCTGAATGGTGCCAATTACTGTGCCGAAATGTCCTTTCAGTTCTGACACTCGCCATTATCAGACTGTAGAGTCTGATAGGAAAGCCTGAATGAAGGCAGTAATGAAAATGAGGTCCTCACTACTCAACAAAGAAAAGTGGCAGATGTGGTGAGAGCGCCAGGATAGTCACGAAAAGGTCACTAGTTTGAATCCCCCAAACTAACAAGGTTAAAAATGTGTTTTTGTACCCTTGGGCAAAGACCTTAAGCCTAACTGTTCCTGTAAATCGCTTTGAATTGGACCTTCTATTAAATGACCAAAATGTAACATGTTTTCTGTAATATCTGAATAAAACAATTACTCAGGGTTTCTATATGAACTATATACTCTATATACTACTCTGGAATATTTAGGTAAACTAAGAAACAATGTATGCCATCTCCCACTGAGTCTCAAAACAGTATAATTTATTTAGTCTAGTAATGTTTGCAAAAGTCAAAAATAACCCCAGACTTTCTACTTTGACAAATGCGCACTTCCGCCATTTATATCAAGCCTCAAGCAACAGGTTTCCTTCCTCTCAATTAGCTTTTGCTTTGTGTTGTCGTACTTGGTTGTCTTCATTCATTGTGAAGGAGGCCACTTAAAATACAGCGTCACAGTTAACGCTGGGAGCTTTCCCCTTTGTCTTTTTCCGAGCTGGTCCTACCTTTAGACCCATGTTGCTCTATTACATATTTTTTTATGAAGCTGCAGTGAGTGATACATTTTTCGCAGCATACATTTGATCTGAATGGATCTCAGTTAGCCTTGATCACAATGGTCTCTGTCCCACCTCTAGTCCTTCAGAGACACAATGGGGTAAGGCCTTCCAGGTGTAATTGTTTGACAGAATGTAGCAATTGCTACTCTTGTGTCCATGACTCAAATGGAGTAGAATGTACCCCCTAAAAAAGACAAGGTTCTCTGTGGAGCCGTTGGGTTTGTTTTCCAAGAAAAATTGAAACATTTATTCTCAAAGAACCATTTCAGGAACCTTGCCCCAAAAATCAACCACAAAACTTCATAACTACAACTGTCACGAATCAGTTTAGGATCAAGCATTCCCACTCCTATTGTTTCCTGCTAGAGAAAGCAAAGCTCAACTGTATGTGGATAGAAGTGTTTTTACATCGCTAATGCTTGAGTTGGGTTGTGGCCTATGAGTTGTTCATTTGTCCATTACAAGCGGAGGCATAAGATTCTGTACATCAGTCAACATTTCACTGTTGACAGCTGTTGTTAAGGAAGAATGTGACAAAACAATGTGATTTGTTTTGAAAAAGAGCTACTGCCCAAAATCCTGCCGTGTGAGTTGAGATATAATCCAGCCTTTAGGTCTTTCAACCAGTGGTATTGACACATCAGTGAACACATTTTGGTATGACGGAGATTCTATCTTTTTCAGACAATGCCTGTGTATGTAACAGCCCCAGTCAAGGCTTATAGTCCTACCAGATATTACTGTGAAGGAATAGAGGCTTTGAAGTCAGCCTAGGAAACGTCTGGGTTCCACTAACTACACAGATTAAAAACTTTCAGAGAAGACTCACACATCTAAATAACCGAGAATTTTCACATTTGCACTTTACAATGAAGTGCTGTGTTGTTTTGACACATAGGGAAACATCTAAATTTAGCATTAAGCATCTGTAAGTGAGGTGCGAAATGTCACACGAGGTAACATTGTTTTTTAGCCGGCAATTAATTGAAATGGCTTTTAATGTGAAACACGCGACCCTTGATGCTTTTGGACAGTCAAGGTCAACTGAGATTTTACCAAGTAGGGCATAGCGGATCATCAGTTTACTTGATGAATGAGCCACCTTGATTTAAAAGCCTGCCGTCTTCGGATTTGTCTGAGGCCCTTTATGGTTTCGCCCCCTTTGAAGTTAAGATGAGAAACAATTGACTTCATACATGAAAGATGGCAATCTTCAAAGGTCCAGGGAGGCCTAGGAGTTGTTTTCAAATCCCTCCTAGTTGCTCTCGGCGTGGGGAAGGATATGTGAGAGGGAGAACCAGTCACCGCTGGTTCAGAAGGACCATAACCCCACTCCTACAGAGGGAGAAGACGGCGCCACAGCTCTCCTCCGCAACGGATGCTTATGGCGTTGACATATTCAGCCCTTAGTTTTCAGTTCACATCCGACTCTTTAAACCACAGTGGACGATTTAATATGCTTAAATTCACCGTCACAGACGTTTTTAGCGTTTTCCATGCCCTCCCTTAAGAAAAAGATGAGTATTTAGGTTTTTAGAAGGATTGTAGTAGAATGAGCCAGTACTGCTAGAAAACTGCTCATGTACGGGAGGCATTTTCTTTCTCTTTTTCATTAAATATTTTAGAGCTGCTAACCTCAAGTACTGTTTGGTTATCCATTTGACCCTTTATTTTTATTTAACATATCTATCAAGCGATTCAGTCCAACATTTCTTAAATATAACCTATAACTGGGCAAAAGACCACAACCTAAAGAAACCAGAGGCTTAAATTAATATGTACCATATAGGGGAACGCCAAAAGCCTTCGAATGGCAGCTGAGGCGCGAATGATACAAGAAGAAAGTCGTAGAAATGAAAGACTGTCTCTAGAAAATCTCCCTCTGCTCAGCTGCTGTCACATTTTGATAAGAAACACGTGTTTTTTCTTTTGTTTTGAATCAGGTTATTTAGTCATTCGAGGCCTCTGCATGTCATCATTACACTGGATAAACAGTGTCATTCAGGAAGACACTAATAACACGTCTTTTGAACCAGAACGAGGACACATTTCTTTTTCTTATTATACTGAGATTGTTATAATTGAGGCATTCAGCGTTTCATATGGATTCTCATTAGCCGCCGCCAGATCTCCTTGGGGTCCACATGAACCACGACAAAATACAGAATATCGACAGACCAGAGCAGACTGGAAACTACGTAGATTCAAGGGAGGACTACAGATGTAGGTTTTTCAGACACATCACACTGCACAGACACCCACTGTTTCATTCGTCAACAGATTGGCGGGTGTCTGTGTTTCGGAGAGACGCAGGTATCTCCATCCAAGCTCTGGTCGGGCGTCGCCGAGATGGCAAATATCACCCTTTCCCACCTAGTGCCCTACATTGTACTGTAGCCCTACGGCCCTGGTTAAACAATGTGTAACCCCTCCCACCCCCCCCCCATCGGCCCCTGCTGGATGCAGGGCTCTGAAAATGTCACCGGGAGCCGTTTAGGACAGTCATGATGTCATGGGGTTTCATAGAAACAGGCTTTTCATTATTCAGATCTCTAGCACTGCTGACTTCATGCAGATTGTGCGGCCAATATGGCCGACGCGATTGAATCCCTCTGCCTGTGTCTCTTAACAGTAGTCACACAGGGCATAATGTCCTGCATGATTAAAGCCATAATATGTCCTCCATTGGTGAGTACTGTGTTTTTTTATATATTGTAACTGCCGGGACATGGATGGGCGTCAGATAACATAACTGAGCAGCTGAAGGATATTACTTCTGTCTCCGTGTTTTAGTGACGACGACTCGTAATGGAGCCGTGATCATTCCATTAAGGACCAACTCGCTGCCGCTTCATCCCGTCCAATATCTTTTCCTTTCATTCAAGATGCTTGGCATCGCTATTTGGTGCACTTCTATTCTATCATCTCTATGTTCTTTTTTATTATTCCCAATCCCGGAAAATGGACTCTGAGAAATGTATTCTGCAGTTCCTTAAGTTATTAGGTTTAATCAGTGATCTTTAATATTTTGAGATTTATTAGGATTGTATTGTAGCATTATGGAAAGGAACCATTTGCATCGCGTGCATTTTAAACAATTTAGTTTTTTAATAATTCATCATCCTTTTATTCCATTTGTCAACCTATAATCTTCTGAACCTTCATCCTTTGTAGAGATCCTAACAATCTTGTCAATCTGAGGCTGGTCTTAAAACAGACTACCGTTTGACTGTAAACATCAGGTCAAATAGTCCCATTATTACTGCTTCATTCGTCTGTCCATTTGACCATTTTGATTTCCGGCTAAGTAATTTGCTGCTCATTAATTGGCTGTAATTACGTGTCTTTGCAGGGGTTATCCGAGAAAGCTACCAGAAGGGGCGTGACCAGCTGGTCCCCGTCACCCTGCTGGCCATCGCCGTCATCTTGGCCTTCGCCATGGGCGCAGTCTTCTCGGGCGTCCTCGTCTACTGCGTGTGCGACCACAGGCGGCGCGACGCCGAGCTGACCGGGCGCAAGGACAAGGACCGTGCCCACGACCGCCGGGGCTCCATGAACAGCGTGACCAAGTTGACGGGCCTGTTTGAAACCGGCGCCAAGGATGGCCGCCCGGAAGCCATCCTCACGCCACTCATGCACAACGGACACCTAGCCAACGGCCAGATGCTGATCAAAGCCGACCGGCACCACCTGGACCTGTCCGGCATGCCCACACCGGAGTCCACCCCCATGCAGCCCAGACGTAAGCCGGGCCGCGGAAGCCGCGAGTGGGAGAGGAACCAGAACCTGATAAACGCCTGCACCAAGGACCTGCCGCCCATGGGCTCCACGGTGATCTCCACGGACCTGCCGCTGAGGGCATCGCCGGGCCACATCCCCAGCGTGGTGGTGCTGCCCCTGCCTCAGCACCAGCAGGCCTACCAGCACGAGTACGTGGAGCAGCCGCGCCGCAGCGACCTGGGCCCGGACGACCAGGGCGCCACGCTGGAGTACAAGGCCCTGAAGAGCCACGGCCTGGGACCGGCGGAGGACGACGGCCTGCCGCCCCGCGTGCCCCAGAGAGAGGCCTCCCTCACTGTGCCGCCAGCCGTGCCCCAGATGGGCAAGCGGCTGGAGGTGCACTCCTCCGTCTACGGCCACGAGTACAAGCGCGGCTACCCGATGGGCTCTCAGAAAGGCTCTGCCCTCAAAAAGCACAACACCAACTCGTCCAACTCCTCCCACATGTCCCGGCATCACAGTTTTAACCGCGTGGAGACGCCGCCCCCCGCCCCGCAGAGAGTGGACTCCATGCATGTGACTTCCCAGGGGGTGTCCCTTTCGCGACAGTCCAGCGTGAGCTCCTGCGGTTCGCTGCCCCGGACCGGGGTCAAGCACCTCAAGCCCGACGTCCCGCCCAAACCCGCCTTGGTGTCCCTCTCGACGAAGGTCAAGTCCAATGACTCATGCACATAATCAGCACGTTGGGAACGCAAAAACAGAGAACACAAATGCATTTCTTTTTTTGTCTTTGGTCGGTGTACAGCAAATGCAACACACTTTTTTAAAGAAAAAAAAGTGTTCTTATATATATATATATATATATATATATATA
>JACXGJ010013671.1:0-15928 GCA_016801105.1 Esox niger | reverse complement strand
TACCCCACCTTCACCATGGTCATTATTATTATATACACACCTCATCATCACCCTCATATACCCCACCTTCACCATGGTCATTATTATTATATACACACCTCATCACCACCCTCATATACCCCACCTTCACCATGGTCATTATTATTATATACACACCTCATCAC
Source organism: Esox niger (assembly GCA_016801105.1). NCBI lineage: Eukaryota > Metazoa > Chordata > Actinopteri > Esociformes > Esocidae > Esox > Esox niger. The sequence continues at coordinate 15,764 of JACXGJ010013671.1, read as the reverse complement.
CACCCTCATACCCCACCTTCACCATGGTCATTATTATTATATACACACCTCATCACCACCCTCATATACCCCACCTTCATTATCACCATTATTACCCCACTTTCATCCCTCGCAGCTTCATCACCATTATACTAACCGTCATTCCTCCCAATTTGTTCATCCTGACATATTTGAATAGATATTTCTGACGTGCACACTGCCCTGCTTGTCACAGTGCAGCTCATGTGTTCCGGCTGCATGAAATCGGGAAGGAAGCAAATCATTACAAAGACAAGTGATTTTCAGCCTCTCATCAGGGGGTGCTGAAGCTACAATGTCTGGGTTGCAGCCCTACTTCCTCCATCTTACTGACCTGGATAACCTGCTGAATGAAACCTGGACTCTAATATAAACCAGACTCAGTACCGTTCTGTCAAACATAGCTATAGAACGGAACTATCCAGAATAAACACATTTATAAGAATAAACGTTCCATTCTCAGCCAATGTTGGGCAGCTACGTATGTCCCTCATTTCCAACTGTCCAGGAGACCGAAAGCTGCAAGCTAGCTCTGCCCAACATTAATGTACTGCCACGGGGGGAAAAACGGTGTCCCTCTTCCTGCCGGTGTCTCTCTCAAACCTGTACATGACAAACAATCCACAGAGAACCAGAGGCGCTATAAAAAAACTGAACAGAAAAGGCATTCCTTTTCACCTCCACACATTGAATCCACTAGGTTCCTATTCGCAGCACCATGCCAGCCCACAAACAGGCCAACCCACCACAGTCTCCCCCTGCCACCACCCAACACAACAACCCCCCAGAAACCAGCTCCCATCATCCCACACACTCTCACTTCAAATCACCCTGAACTGAGTGCTCTAATTTGACCTTAATGGGCTTCAGTCATTACAGGTGAAACATTGCTTGGTCACAAATCATCAACCCTCTCTCTGGGTTTCCTCTCCTGCTCCGCAGCCTCCATTATAACATTTGGAACTATAAATAACCCCTCAGCTCAGCCATCCTCAGCCACATAGGGAAATTGAGCTCAGTAGCCGATATACAGAATGCAAGCCACTGGAATAACAAGCAGGCCTTTGCTGTGGATGAGACAGACTGATGGACAGACATGCAGGCGGGCCAAGGTGTCACAGAGCCTCAGGACAGCAACACAGTTAGAACCAACAAAATCCTGAGAAAACCTAGAGACAACTATGACACACTGGAAAGAGACAAGCAAAAAAACATAGCAAATTACAACACTACCTCCTGTCCTAAACTGAGAGTACACTGGGGTAAAATACCTGACCACTGCCACGGAAAAAGAGACCCTGCTATTGAGAGAGGCGGACTTATAGAGAAGACTGACTATATGAATACCGCCCACAGACTGCAGTGGAACCTCAAGCCAATTGTATTTACCTCAGATAATACAAACCATTTGAAATCAAACACTGGTTAACCTCTGCACCTGTTCGGTGAAATACAGCAATGTGTTTTCACGGCAACCAGATGTGACCCGTTGCCTTGGAAATAAAGGTCAGTCTGGGGAGCATAAACAACACTGTTGACACAGCCAGTATGTCGGATTTGATTCATACTTGTAGTGGTTGCATTGCATATAATTTAACAGTAAAAATGCCATTGTCATTTGGAAACGTTCATGTTATTTACAGAGAATTTCATATTTTATATTTGTATCGATTTTGTTATTTGTTATACTTAAAATAGTCATTTTGCATTTGTTTGTGGTGTCTATTCTGTCAATTCTCACCACTAGAGGGCAATTTCACTGGGGCAAAGGGTCAAGTGTATAAGGTCATGGGTAAACAGGCTGTAAGGACGAATGTGTACATATGGAGATTAATTTGGCTATTCACCAAATTGACTCCTCATTATCACCATTGCAGTAAAACACCCTTCAATCTGTCAACGTATCATTTCATTCACCTAATGTGAACCCCGCACAACTAAATATCTGCAACTGGACATTACATGGTTAGCATGTGAAAACTGCTTTCCATCTCTCATGTTTCCAGTCTACCATCTTGCAATAGCCACTACAATAACTTTCTTGTTTTTCAGTTCATTTGGCAATGTGAACAAATGTCTCCCAGGCCAATAAAGCCCATTATATTGATATTGAAAGAGAGAGTGACAGAGGGGGGAAAATGAGACTGGGACATTATGACAGAAACAGGGACATCATGACAGGGACATTATAACAGAAACAGGGACATCATGACAGAGGCAGTAAATGAGACAGGGACATCATGACAGAGTCAGTAAATGAGACAGGGACATCATGACAGAGGCAGTAAATGAGACAGGGACATAATGACAGAGGCAGTAAATGAGACAGGGACATCATGACAGAGGCAATAAATGAGACAGGGACATCATGACAGAGGCAGTAAATGAGACAGGGACATTGTGACAGAGGCAGTAAATGAGACAGGGACATCATGACAGAGGCAGGAAATGAGACAGGGACATCATGACAGAGGCAGGAAATGAGACAGGGACATCATGACAGATGCAGTAAATGAGACAGGGACATAATGACAGAGGCAGTAAATGAGACAGGGATCATGACAGAGGCAGGAAATGAGACAGGGACATCATGACAGAGGCAGGAAATGAGACAGGGACATCATGACAGATGCAGTAAATGAGACAGGGACATCATGACAGAGGCAGTAAATGAGACAGGGACATCATGACAAGAGGCAGTAAATGAGACAGGGACATCATGACAGACACAGTAAATGGGACAGGGACATCATGACAGACACAGTAAATGGGACAGGGACATCATGACAGACACAGTAAATGGGACAGGGACATCATGACAGACACAGTAAATGGGACAGGGACATCATGACAGACACAGTAAATGAGACAGGGACATCATGACAGACACAGTAAATGGGACAGGGACATTCTAATGTAGATAAAAACAGCTGCAAGGACAGAAACACAAAAAGTGAAAGGCAGGAGGGCCAGTCAGGGTCTCAGCACTGATTATGCAGGACTAACACCTGACCTGGGCCAGCCACAGCATTCATAATGTCAGCAGCTACAGCCTGGAAAAGCACTGCTCTGACGTACACTGACCTTTAGCTTATCCGCTGAGATTTTCAAGAGTTGATTGCAAAGGAAACCGGCAGAACTATTAGGAACAGTACAAGAGGGAAAGACAAAAAGAGGAAAGAGAAGAGAAGGGATGACGGAGGGGAAGTGTAGAAAAAAAGGGAGATGGGGGTAAAGAGAAACGGGATGGCGAGTATAACACATCAGAGAGGACATTGATGTGATGAGACAGAGGATGGGGGCACAGCAAGCCAGCTAGGAGGGCTGTGCAGCTGATAACTATGACACACACAGCCTACTACAACACTGACAACACTCAGCCACAAAGACCATCAATCACTGACATCAAACACCCCAAGTTTTCAACGTTGAGACTCTCGAGAAGTGCATCAGTCAAAGACACGACATCTGCGCCATTGTGTCCCGGGTTCTCGTCCCGGTCGAGCCCTTCTGACCATGCCCCAAAACAACTGCCGCCACGAAAACAACTGCGGCTCTCCAGCCACAAAACAACTGCTGCTTGAACAATAACATTATAAAAGCCTCATGAATGTATAAACTCATCAACAAACAGTACACACACAATATAATACAATAATATCCCTATGCATTATTTAATTATTGGTGGCTGGTAAATGAAAACCTTTCGTCAGTCTGGTTCTGAACGTAAATGGTTGATTCCCTCCTGTACATCTAAAATCCAGAGGGAAGACAGTAAAAGCAATGTGAACACGATGGCTTCATGTTGCCACGTCTTAATTAATAGCTTCATACTGCACAGGTTTTTAAAGAAACAACCATGGGAGACCCGTGAGGCTAAAGCTTTTTCTCCAGGGTAATTACCTAGTTGTTGAGACTCAGCTCACATATTGAAGACAGTGGCACAATGGACTCAATGACAAACAGTGTAATAGAAAGAGTGGCAATTAGGTTCACCGTAGGGGACAAGGGTAACGTTGACAGAACATTTCTCTGAAGCTGAAAGACTTACACATAAGTGAATGTGAAGAAAATGAAAACCAACCTCACGAGTCTAGTTCAGTACATCGTAATGCAGAATCAATTAACACAAACACAGCATTTTATGTAATACATAACGCTGGGTTCTTGGCGCCATCAGGCCAGTAGCAGTAACAGTATTACAAGCCCAAACTCATTAAGTCTAAGTAAAAAAAAGACCTATCCTTAGTGTATATGAAGTGTTCTATATGAATGTGCCATACAGTATCTATAGAGTGTGATAGGCCTTCCAGACATTAACAGAGAACATTGATATTGGAGCCAGGAATCATCTCAGCATTTTGGAATCAAGCCTGTTATCTTCTCACTATGTTCTATACAACATCAAACATGTCTTTATCATGTTCCTCACGGTGTTAATATGCAAGCTTGCCTAAGGCAGTGTATGTTTCTGTGTGGAGACTATTTCAAACCCCTCTCCTGTTGTTGAGACAGAGGATGAAGCCTGCAATGAGGTGGCAACCACCAGGTATGGCTGTCCAATGTTATATCAAGGACTGATTAACAGCGAGCCCTGATTTCCAAGTGAGAAAATGACAGGACAGCAGCAGGGCCATGGTAAGCATAAAAACACTAAATTAAACATGACTAGCTGATTCAACTACAGGAACCTTAGAATTCAGTCAAGAAAACAAGGAACAGTTATTCAAGGGCAGATATTTTCTGGTCACAATTTCTGCCAAATCTAACAAAGTAAAACTAAAAGCAATGCTCTAAGATCAATGTATGTTCATCAGAGGAACCATTTCATATTGAAATATAATCAAACATTATAATATATTATTAATAAGATACTTTTTATAAATTACATATTTTTATTAGGAGATCTCAGCATGCAACCGTCCAGCAGCCCAACCTATCTAAAGTTGCCAACACATCCTGTGTGTCAGGCCACAGTGGCTAAAGGTTATTGGGCACATTTAGATTCCTTATTAGGATGTTTCATCAGAGTGTGGGCAATTATAATCAGACAACTGTAATTCTCCATCTCAGACAGGTGATTAGACATCCTGCTTCTCACCAGTGCTTGACAGACAGCAGAATCAAGGCCCGTCAGGTCTCATTTGAGACCGCCTTTGTTCTTTTGCAGACACGGTCTTTGTCGCTCTCTTTCTGTCTTTATGCCAAACACACACACACACACTTTAGTAATTTAATCCAGAACAATTTACAGGGACAATTCTGCTTAACTGTCTTGCTCATGGACAGAAGAAAATCTTATTTTACTTTGCCGTTCCTGGATTCCATCAAGTGACCTTTCCTTTACTGGTCAGTCGCTGAAACTGCTAGGTTATCTGCTGCCACACACACTACCACGCCCAGCCTCCGAACTTCGGGATGCGGAGGGCAACAATACAAATGTGAGTTGGTGCGACAGGTGGTATTATCTCTTGCATAAAACTACAATGAACAAACGAAGCCGGCATCCTCATGGAGGACAGTTTTGGACACCTGTCTGCATAGAGAATCAACTCTCTGGGTTAAAGGCCACAACTTTATAACTGCACTGAATACACAAAACATATCATTCAGCATCAACTATCAATGGTCAGTATATATTTACACGCAGGATGTCTAAAACTGTGTTAACAATATATAAAAAGACAAGTTGGACTAGCTGGCACTGCAGGAATTTAATCAAATTGGGGAATGTAAGTGAAACAGCTCTGTTGCGCTGATGCTGTTTAGCACCTACCTGAGATACCGCAGTGGCTCGATGGTCTCCGTCGGTTCATTTGAGCTGTGGTTCATCTTATCAGCCTGGTAGGTTTTAGCACAGAAGAAAAGGGGCAAATGAGGAACACCGCTTTACAGAATACACTCTTGTTCTCTTGCTGCCTGCTGTCTCCCACTCAGAACCTTGCCTCTTTCACTCCAACTCCGGTTTTCTCTCTGATGAAACCGGCTGGCTGGCTGTTGGTATCTGCAGCCCTTCTCTGGGAGGCAGCCAATTAAGAGGCAAGGAGGCATGGGGGTAGCCACCTGATTGGCCCAGCCTACAGTGAGTCGTAACAGCTCAGTCATGGAGAAAGTGCATCCCCCTCTCAGAGGCTGAACCAACATACCCTCTGTGGAGAGCCTGGAACAGCAGGGATCGCCTCAAAGCTCTGCTGATAGCATACGAACACAATAACAATGTCTATCATCTTCCAGTGGGGGAGGTGCGATATGGACACCCATTTAGATAGAACAGTTACAATTTGCCAAATTAGTTAGTACTCAGCGAGATTCACAAGGTCATACGGTATCTTCTGAAGTGTCATACTGTAGCATTGAAATTATGTATGGTTTAATCTTCAGTGCCTGGGATTTGAAACATCGTCACTGTGTGTTTTGAAGTATCCAATGCAGAGAAATGCCAACTGTGAAAACCCAAAGGTGTGAAAGCATGCATTGCAGGTGCGTGCGCACACACGCACGACCACACACACACAGCCATAAGCACAGAACACTACAAAGAGCAAAATTGTATACAGTAAAGAAGCTGATGTGAATACAGTCCAGTTTAACTACAGCTAATAGCTGCTAAATGGGTGCAGCTCTTAACTGGGTCAAGATAACAAACAAGAGCTCACATTCTTCAGAAAGGTCAGAGCTGCTTTCAAAGGTCTAGCCTGTTCAGCATTCCAGAAGGCACGCTCTACCAAGTGTAATTTAACTATTTGAAAAACTGTCTCATTTTATGAGTTTTAACAGTGTTGCAATGCCTATCTTGGGGATAACTGAGATTTAACTACTTCCTTTTAGTTCTTTCTATTGTTTTAATACCAGTAATTGAAAATAGGAAACCCTAAGCCTCTGTACACAGACAAAAGCCAATGAGATGTTTGGTGCAGACTGCCACCCTGAGGTAAGAAGACATTACTGCCAGCAAAAGTATGCAATTATAAGGAGGGTAGTTGATTTCTATTGCCAATTAAGAAAAACGGGAAAGGATATATTTAGACAGATACTTTGGTATATTAATGTGATGATTCACTGTGGTAATATGTTTTAATGTGCCACTGTTACAAACTTTAATATGCTGGCAGGTTCTGTCATTAGGCATGTTCACACTACCTTATACTAGGGCTAAGGGAGATTTTAGCCCAGGAATAAACAAGTGTTCACACTGGTACATAGTGATGTGGGCTAGCACCATCCTTAGCCTTTGGATAGCTGGCCCTGCTTCCAACCAGGGTTAGCACTGGTTAGCGCTGACTTTTCAGGGCTAGCCCCAGAAACACGATGACGAAAAAAAACTGCGTGAAACAAGGCCAGTGACAAAATCACAGAACGTTTATAGTCCTATCACAATAGCTGCCCTTTCACTTAATTTGCATAAGCTACACTGTGTTTCTGTTTCGGTCCTTTCGCCCAGGGAACTTTTGAAGTTTTAGTACACTGGCTTTATCTTTGCGAAGCTGTACCTGCAGATTGCTTTTGACGTAAATCTATCAAAAATGTCGAAAGACAAAAAATTGAGTCACAATTAGTGAGAATCTCTGCCTCATGTTCATATATCCACACTGGTGGGTTTTCCTTTCTGTGCTATGTTTTAACGAAATGGTCAAATCAAATGCAGAATGAGTGGGCATCTGGATCAAAAGTAGTTAAATGAATGAACGTCGATCGCGTGTCAGTGACGTACCTGCATTGTAGAATGTTCGCATACTGTGAAGCATACATATTTAAAGCAACAATGTTAGGAGATGATATAATCTATTTAGAGCAGGATTGTTAGGAGAGGATATAATCAACTATGTGTGTGTGTGTGTGTTTACATCTATTGATCCAAGCAAAGAATGTATTGGAGACCCCAGTGTGGAAGAGTAGAATACAACATGTTATCGGTTAGGCTACAGCATGTGACTGTTAGAGACAATCACGCACAATCTAGACAATGAGCAACGCATCACGAGACGTAGAGAACGAGAGATGACCAGACTTGGAGATAATGCATAGCTCAGGGTCCAACTGAAAATGTCTGTATAAAAGAGGAAGACGAAAGGCAAGAGTCAGACTTGTTGGTAAGCGGGTCTCCAGATATATCTGTTGTACGCAATAAAGTGCGTTAAATATTGAATCTGTCTTTGGTCTAATTCTCTTCTCATCAACTTACTCGGGTGGAGCAGGTTAGGCTGCAACAATACCAAGAAAATAAAATGTTTCGCTTGTAATAGATCATGTAAAACAGTATTTTGTCGTATTTGTCCATAGGCCCAAGTTTTAGTAATTCAACTGTGAATCCTAAGCCTAGGGTTAACAAACTCGTTTGGACAGTCCGCATAGGGCAAAGAACAATGCAGTGTGAAAAATGCCTCTTGTGAATCGTTAACCCCGTGTAAAACGATTGTGTGAACATCGACTGACATAGCCAATGGACAAGAGCGAAGCAGTGTGAAAGGATCTTAAATCGTAATGTCGTAATAATGCATGCCAGTAACCTTGTCAACAAGAGAATCTAGACAATCTTCTCAACGCCAGTTGGGAAACATCTAGCCTAACCTGTTCTTCAAATTGGTCGAAGGGCATCTGACCACTGGGCCTTTATACCCTGATGGGGCAGCACGTTTTGAAGAACAGTAAATCATCCTGCTAACTTCTAGAAAATGCACACAGATAAGGTTCTGCGTGGAATGGGTTACAAGTTAGGGGTGACAATAGGCGAGGGAAGCTACTCTAAAGTCAAACTGGCCAGCTCCAAAAAACACAATGCCGAGGTCGCCATAAAAATTGTGGACCGAAAAAAGGCTTCCAACGACTTTGTCCACAAGTTTCTACCAAGGGAACTGACACTTCTGAAAGGAGTGAGACATGACAACATTGTCCATGTGCACGAATTCTTCGAGATTTCCAACGGCCGACTATACATAGTGATGGAACCTGCAGCGACTGATCTTCTCCTAAGAATCCAAGAGGTAAATTCCATCCCCGTTGCCCAAGCCAAGAACATTTTCTCCCAGATTGTCAACGCCGTGAACTATCTCCATCAAAACAACATTGTCCACCGAGACATGAAATGTGAGAATGTGTTGCTGACTAGAGACAACCAGGTAAAGATCACTGACTTTGGTTTTGGGAGGTTTGCTACGGGATATCCCGAGCTGAGCACCACCTACTGTGGTTCCGCAGCATACGCCCCACCAGAGGTACTCCTTGGAATTCCATATGACCCCAAGAAATCTGATGTGTGGAGCCTGGGGGTAATTCTGTATGTCATGGTCACTGGGTGCATGCCGTACGACGATTCTAATGTCAGAAAACTCCCGCGTACTCAGCGCAAGGCCTTGGTCTACTCAGACAACGTCACAGTGGAAGAGCCAGTTCGGCAGTTTATTGCCTATCTGTTGCAGTTCAGCCCATCTACCCGTCCAACCATCCAACATGTGGCAGAGCATACTTGGTTGCAGTAGGCAAGAGACCCGGACAATGATTGATATAATGTAACTGGAAAATACAACGGTTAAAAGAGTAAATTGTATGTAGGCTACTACTTCTGTAAGTTATATTTTTGTCTTTTGAACAATGACGTTAAGTCATTTGTATAGGATTTATTGAGCCTGGCTATTGTGCATATAGCCTACTTTTCTCTGCTAATTATAATCAACACATGGTGCAAACATTTTTCAATGATAGTTTCCTTGTCAACAGTCTCGATCCATGGCAACAAAATCGGGTTCGTTTACACCTGTAAATCTAAATGATTTGACAGTTAAATATGCACTTGTCTTTGCCGTCTACATAGGCACACAAGGCAGTTTCACATTCGCTACATATCAAAACGAACCTCTTCAAAATGTCCAATAAGCCTACTGAGAAAACCACGACTCTTACCTTGAGCCAGAAATATGCTTACAAAGCGAATCAAAGAGAACGCGCAGCCTGCGACAAGAGCGTTAAATCAATCGAGATGGAAAGACACTGTGTTTTGGAAACGCATGATCGCACGATGGACGTATACCAATCCAAGCTGGTTCAGTACAACACAGCGCTCTCAAAACCTCTGGGGGGTCCAATAGACGAAACAATTTGGGAAGGAAAGAAGGGTGGCGGAAACCAAGATACACTTTCTTCTAACCAAACCCCATTACAGCTGTACTTATCCCGAAGAAGGTGGTCGTCAATATTTTAATCACGAACGGCAAATTAACTTTTTCATGGACGCCACGGCATCTTTAACTGTCAGATCATTATGCTGAATTCATGCCTTTCGATCATTTATTTCACATTGGTTTAAGGTTCTACTACACTGTCTTTAATGGATGATATTGGCTAAGATAGGACACAAAGTCATTTTCATGTGAGAGTTTTATTATCGGTTTGAATTTAACAAACCGAATTATCTGATTATTATTCATGTAAACACATATGGTACATTTTGTGTAATATAAATGATTGGTGTATTTGTGAGATAATACTACCAGGCCAATATTAGCCTGGTCATATTAAACTACAATGTGCAATTATTAGTCATTTTTGTACAGGCCTACAAAAAAAGTACTTAGTCGATTAAAGAGTATACAATTAATAAACAAACCCCTGAATAAAAAAAGGGGTCAAAACGTTTTTTATTATTATTATTACTTGATAGAGCAGAGAAAAAAAACATAGGAACATTTCTTTAACTTTTTTCTGAGGGTGAGGTGCTATGCTGTAAACAATGCTAGCACCCCAGGTCAATCGGAATGGTGTTAGTTGTGAAACAGCAGCAGTAGACAGTAGTCAGGACAGCATAGTAGTTGCTGCTGCACTAGCAGCCCGGAACACAAGCTAAGGACTACAACCATCAACCACCATGAGAACGATAACAGAAATCTCTGATGACACCCGTTCCCCATATATGCACAACTTTTACACAGAGCACAATAAGCAGTGCAATATATTTAGAATGTGCTGTTTTTAAAGATGCAAGTCAATGAATCAGACTTCAATCTGATATTCGGGAAGTTATGGATAAACAAGGTGCCAAAATTATAACATGAGCAAATCAGCTAATTACAGTAGCTTGGTAGTTACAGAAAACAACAGGGTTAACATTAAAATGAAATAGCTAATAGGGAGTTACTATATGATTCAGCGCTTTATTCATCTAGGATGCACAGACTGAGGACTCACCATGTCTCATCGTTAACACCAACACACAGCTTATCTGGAGGTATGGAATAACACACACACACTACTATCAAAACTTAGTAATGGACATGTGTTGGAAGAAAAAAAAGAAATAGTCTGAAAACTCTATTGAAAAGGCCTAAATTGAAAGCGTTGTTTCACTTCATTCCATATTAATTCTACTAGACCACTTGACTGTTGTCCAGTTGAGAACCATGTTTGGATACAGAAGCTTGACCTCTTAAGACCTCATATACTGACACAGCACTGTCTCATTCCTTCTGAGAGGGAGCTTTGTAAGCATGGTTCCCATTTCAACACTTCCCCACCTTTATACTGCACCACCTACAACAATGCAATATAACTGGCCTTTCCACCAGAGGAACTACCTTGCTTATTAAGGGACCTGATTTACTGTAACTCACACACTCCCTTGTAAAAGAAGAACTATGAAAAGTATTTAATGTTCCTAGGGTTTCGCATAACTACATTCTGAAAGCTGTTTAGATTTTTAGACCAATCAATGTGCTCGTCGGAACCGCTGGACATAAGAACAGTAATCTAGAGAGAAGATCCATTGGAACTTTGGGTAAAGGCTTAAATCTTAACTAGTGACCCTACAAATATACCCAGAAACTGCATCTGTTTATTTAAAGGAAAGTAATGCACCAGAACATACAACTATAAGCAAAATAATTTCATTAAGAGGACATTCCCTCCTGTTTCTTTTCAGAAACATTTAAATCCTGACATTATTTTATACATAGAGTTAAACCAATAGAAATGATTTATTTGGGCTCCACCATTTCTTTGGAAGTAAAAAAAAAAAAAAACTTTCAAAAATAAGACCCCCTACGAAGTGTCCTGTGTTTGTACATATTAAGTCAGTTAGTTACTTAAATCCTGTTTCAGGTTAAAAAACAAGTCTTTAAAAATGAAACACTAAACCAGCAGATGTAAAACCACCTCAACAGTAACATTACTTTAAACACAGACCTTCAAGAGAGTCTGGTTCCTAGTAGGGAGAACAACATCTCTCAGCACAGTATCAGACTTAAAAGAAAAAAAAAAACTAAAATGATTTAACATTCAGTCATACAAAATATCCTGACAATATCTGGGCTGCTCCTTGGTTCTGCACCACATCGGTTTAAAGCGGAGGCAGTCTGTGTGGCTATATATATATATAGTAAAAATTTTCTTTCATTATTTTTGTGTTTTTAGCAACAGCAAAAGCTATTTTAGTATTCCATGGATGGTCCTCTATTCTAGGCTCAACCACAGTCCCTGCAAAGACACCGGTCTCACTACCTGTCTGTATGGGGTCTCAGTCTGTCTGTCTCTTCATCAGTCAGTCAGTCGGGGTCTCAGACTGTCTGAGACCAAGTCTTGGCTCTTTCAGGTAGACGGGGGGTTGTGTAAATAAGGCGCATCATTCACAGTGGATGATGTTAGCTGTCCTGTCCCTGCCAAGCCAATGAAATCCCCAGAAATAGCTGGGCTGGGACATCCATCCATCTCGGTGCAAATATGGGAAGATCGGAAGATCTTTGAGAAGACATGGCAGAGGGGCGCCAGAAATGTTTCAGAGAGAATAAATCCATTCTACCCCTTTGTCCATTGGGATGTACTGTATTGGTACAACAGGATGTCAGTGGAAGATGGTAGAAGCAGAGTAGTTGTGGGTGTTTTCATTTCACTGGACAATAGATGATCTGGGGATGTTTTCCAGGAAGGAGTCCATTGTTGGTTAATATTGAGAATGACTATTATTCAGATTGATTATTGCGGTGTTGGTCCGGGTATTATTTCCATGCGTTGGCTGTCTGGGAGATGGTGCGGGATGGGATCATGTCCAGGAGGTACTCTCGCTGGCGCTCCAGGCTGGCCGACGTGCTGGTCTTGTGGACAGACAGGCTGGGATTCACATAGGCCATGGTCACACCTGGCGGGAAATGAGCACCACAGCCGTGAGTAAACAGCCCAACCAGGTGATTAGGCCACAAGCCCAACACCCTCCAACATTTATTAGCCCATCTGCAGGTATTTAGATTTCAGGGACACACAACATGTTAAGTGTTTCATTAGAATATATTAATGTAGGTTCTTGTGTAGTATAACACACCACAAGGAAAAAAACACATAGGAAAGGAAAAGGAGACAGCTGGTTAAGAGCTACCCTAAATCTCTTTCACCCCCATTGAGGTAAAACGCACCCGCGACAATCTACTGAATCCAGGAGGGATTTAGGTCACCAGAGATAGAGAGAATATAAACAGTCATCTAGAGAGAGAAGGGCCAGAGATATACTGAGAGTCAAACTGAAAGCACATGCAGGTGAGGACATCGTCTTGTCTCTGTCCTGTTGAGGTTAATCTACCTGAGTTCCCGGTGGTCTGCTTCCTCCAGGCGGAGTTGGCCGAGTGGTTACTGCTGCCGCTGCCTTTTGCCCCCTGCGCCGGGCGCATGGCGTGCTTACCTGGCCTGCTGACCAGCGCAGCCGAGCTCACGGCGTTCTGTAGCTGCTGTGAGGATGTGGTGAACGTGTGAGAGACACCGCGAGACCCCACGGCCTGCTGGCCAGAACGAGACAGCTGACCAGGGCTCTGGCAGAGAGACAGGCGAGAGAAAACACCAACATTAGTTCTTGTGTCATGGCATCAGAGGGGTAACCACTGTGTTGGACTGAAAGTGTCCGGCCACCGACCTGCTTGATGGAGGAGTGGTGACGAGCTACAGGGGTGCCTCTCTGCTGCTGCTGGAGCTGAGCTCTGGCCAGCTTGTACTGCTGAGACACCAGAACGTGCTGCTGCTGCTCGCTCTTCATCCCGGAGGAGGAGGTCGTTTTGGAAACCGAGGAGGCGGAGGTGGGCTGCTGGAGAATGCGCTGCTCGATCTCCTTCTCCTGCTGCAGAGCCTTGAAAAAGGCTGCCTTCAGCCGGTTGGTATGCTCTGCCTTCAGGGCCTTCTTCAGGTTGGACGACATGCACTGATCGCACTGGATAGGGCCGCTTTTATCCGAGCGCCAGCGCGACGTGAAGTCCGTCTTGCACTGGGCGCAGGTGTGTGGCTCCTTGGGGACAGGGGTTACTGGGGCAACAGACTGTCCCTGCTGCTTTCCTGAGAGATAAACAGACACTTGTCCATCACACATAACTCACTGTAAGAGATGAACTACCACGGATGCACCGATTGATTCTGTTCATTTGGAAGATTTTCACTTAAAATATGAGCGGGCAACTGAATGACTCCTTTCTGATGGTTTTTATTACACTTTTTTCAGGTCAAATAATCTCATAAAAATGTGGAATAAGCAACAGTACATCTAGTTACTTTTTACCACATCTCACGCTAAAGGTTGCTCACGATGAACACCAAATCTTTCTCTTTTCCTGGTTTAAGAAGATTATTGAGTCACAATATTGGGTTGATATGTGTTGCTTGTAACATGCCAACTAGAAATGCCAAATGTAAAAGAAAATTCCGAGTTTATCAAGATGAAATATCAAAATGCTTGTTAAGGTTACTATAAAAGGTTGAAAAGTAGGCAATCTTCATAATGACACAAAAATAGGGTTAACACAGCGTTATTCATGTTTGAGTTATTGATATTAGCCTGTGGGCGGCTGATCCAGGAGGTTAACGATCAGCATTGGTCTAAAAAAAGCTGAACAGTTCATCCCTAGTCACTACGTTCCATAATAATGTAGAAAATAGTGCTACTAAAACGTTTCTGAGTCTGTGTTTTAACGCACCTCGTCCTAGCGTATCCAGCAGGTTCTGCACCACCTCCTCCAGGCCCACCAGGTATATGAACTCGTTGTTGGCCGCCGAGGGCAGGAAGTTAAGCTCAGGGGCTGGGGGTTTGGGGGGAGGAATCTCCAGGAGGGTCTTCTCCAGCTGCTTACGTAAAGCCAGCTTGGCGGCCGCCTGGCGGGCTGCGGGGGACTCACTGGCCTGGACCGTGGACACGCTGCTGCCCATTCCGGCCTGGGATGTCACAGACGAGCCCTTCTGAGAGCCCTGGGAACAGAGACGTCAGTCAGGGTGACGTTCTAGGGCTGAGGACAAGCATCGCTGTGTATCAGTCCAACACTATGGGCACACGTTTCTGAAACGTGCTCGTAAGAGGATGTAAGATGTTGGCACAGTCATGATTGGGATAAACTGTCTCAAACTGACCTGGGTTACAGAATGTGGTCTGACCTGTGGTATGCTGACCAGGACGTTGGTGTTGGGGATGTTGGCCACCCTGATGAGACCTTGCTGGATTATCCTCTGGCCCTGCACCTGAACGTTGGGGGCCGAGGCCCTGGGGGCCAACAACAGAGGTGGGGGGCCCGACCCAGAGTGCTGTTGCTGCCGCAAGGACACAATCTGCTGGGAAGACACTGCTATGGGCTAACATCACACGCACGCACACGCACATGCACGAGGCCAGAGAGAGACGGAGGTAAGAAAAGAAAGAGAAATAGAGGTACAAGAGGACAGAGGTACAAGAGGACAGAGGTACAAGAGGACAGAGGTACAAGAGGACAGAGGTACAAGAGGACAGAGGTACAAGAGGACAG
>JACXGJ010013670.1:0-15913 GCA_016801105.1 Esox niger | reverse complement strand
TACACTGGCCAAAGGATGTTTGGTCCCTTCTGCTACAGTGTAAACTGTCAGGGAAAGCTCAGGAGGTGGTAGCTGCTCTTTCCCTAGAAGACAGTTTGCATTATGATATAGTCAAGGCAACTGTGTTGCGTGCTTATGAGTTGGTGCCTGAAGCGTATAGGCAGCGCTTCAGGAATCACAAAAAGCCCCCTCATCGTACATTTGTTGAGTTTGCCAGAGACAGAGAGTCTCTGTTTGACCGTTGGTGTTCAGCCAGCAAAGCCACTACTGTCCCTCTATCCCCACGTGTTGCTGCCACCACTGGGAATATATACGCAGTGGGGTGTTGCGTGCGCCTACCTCGGAAGGCGTCCGTAACAACCTCATTAAGTAAAATGCCTGTGTTGGAATTTAACAGACACTGGAATGGCAGCCATACATGTAGATATGCTGATTTAAGAAGAAAGAAGAGATTCTGAGTGGTCTGTTATATTTTTCCAGAGCTGTAAATGGCTTTTCCTTTCATTCTCAAGCAAATATAGTTTAACCGCCAGAGGTGAATGTCAAAGATGAAATAGATAACGTGCTTTCTAGCTAGTGATGAATGCATTTCTTTTAATGTGTATACACTCTCTTCCCGAAAAAACTAGTGGTTTGACACAATTGTGAACAGAACTGACCGGTAAATATAGGAATACCCGTTGTGATGATCTAACCAAGGGACTCCCTGGAAGGGAAAGAGAGCTTCACAAAATATCTTATCAGCACAAAAGCTGTCTAACTGTAACCGAGAAACTAAAAATCATAAAATGTTGACTATATGGAAGTGTAATACTATGTGTAATATTCTCTGCCATAAAGTCACATTTTCTGTGTATTGGCATCTGTGTATTGAATTAATCTGTTTTAGTTCTGACAGGGCTTGAGTGTGGAACCAAGCGCGGACTCAGAGGCAGAGAGTAGGTGTCATGCATAGATGTTTATTATAGAAAAAAGCAGTCATGTGGTTGGCAGGCAGGCAGGGGTCAGACAAGGAATCAGAATCCTAGAGTTACAGAGGAATTGGCTGGTTCGAGGTCGGGGACAGGCAAAGGTCGTAACAAGCTGGTCCACAAGGCAGAAGCACAGGGGGCAGGCAGGCTCGGGGTCAGGAACAGATGGGGTTCGGTAACTGGGAAAACAGAGCAGAGAACAGGTAAACGCTGGAAACGCATGAAAAGACAATACGATCTGGCATCGGACGAGTAGAAAACACAGGCATAAATACATAGGAGGCAACAGGAACATAGGAGACACATGGTGGGAGGGAGGAGACAACAGTGAGACAGGTTAAACAAATCAGGGCGTGACAAGTTCCAGTTTACCTGTTGCTGTAGGGAAAGCTTTCATATATAAGAAGCCACTGCAACGTTGGGAGCGAGGCTGGCAGATGAGACATTCAGCTAACATCAAGGTTAAGAAATGGTATGGTCCAGCTTAGGGGTGAGAGGAAGTAGGCTTGAGAAACTTAACACAACACAGATGTGCTAACTAACTCTGAAAAAAGGAGTATAGATAGGACGTGTTGCCTGATACAGATGGGCCCCACACATCCTGTCCATACCTCCTGCTAGGAGTTGCCCATGTGACTGTCACAGGCTTGATGGATAGGACCATTGACCATAGGCTGGAACATACCATACAAGGGTCATTTGTAAGATAAACATTTCTTATTGGAGAGTATTTGACTGTGTAATGGCTGGTTATGTCCATTGGACCCCTCCCTGGTATTCTGGTAATAATTCTGTATTCATTGGAGAGAGAGAGAGAAATGAAGGAACTATGGACTGTTAACATCGACGTCTCATGCTGAATAAAGATGGCTCTCCCCTCACATCTGGCTGCATTACTTTTGTTCATGGGTATCACATGTACTGGAAAATACAAGGGGTGTCTGATATCATATTACAGTATTTTTTTCAGACATGAATATGGTAAATACACCGATCAGCCAAAACATTACAACCACTGACAGTTGAGGTGAATAACAGTGATAATCTTGTTATCATGGCACCTGCCAGTGGGTGGGATATTGTAGATAGGACGTGAAAATTCTGTTCTCATAGTTGATGTGTTAGAAGCCAGAAAAATTGGGAAGCGTAAGGATCTGAGTGACTTTGACAAGGGCCAAATTGTGATGCTAGACGACTGGGTCAGAGCATCTCCAAAACTGCAGCCCTTGTGGGGTGTTCCCGGTTTGCAGTGGCCAGTACCTATCAAAAGTGATCCAAGGAAAGAAAAGCGGTGAACCGGTGACAGAGTCATGAGCAGCCAAGGCACATTGATGCTCGTGGGGAGTGAAGACTGGGCCCCGTGGTCCGATCCAGCAGACAAATTGCTAAAAAAAAGTTAATGCTGGTTCTAATGGAAAGGTGTCAGACCACACAATGCATCGCAGTTTGTGGCATATGGGACTTCATAGCCGCAGACCAGTCAAGGCGTCCATGCTGATCCCTGTCTACTGCCGAAAGCGCCTACAATGGTCATGTGAGCATTAGAACTGGACCATGGAGCAAAGGAAGGTGGCCTGGTCTGATGAATCACATTTTCTTTTGCATCACGTGGATGGCTGGGTGTGTGTGCGTTGCTTACCTGGAGAGCGCATGGCACCAGGATGCATTGTGGGAAGGAGGAAAGCTGGCAGAGGCAGTGTGACGCTTTGGGCAATGTTCTTCTGGGAAACCTTGGGTCCTGCGATTCATGTGGATATAACTTTGACAATGTACCACCTACCTGAGCATTGCTGCAGACTATGTGCACCCTTTAATGGCAACGGTATTCCCTGGTGGCATTGGCCTCGTTCAGTAGGATAATGCACCCTACCACAATTCAAAAATTGTTCAGGAATTGTTTGAGGAACACAACGACAAGTTCAAGGTTTTGACTTGGCTTCCAAATTCCTCAGGTTTCAATCCAGTCAAGCATCTGTGGGATGTGCTGGACAAACTGGTGCGATCCATGGAGGCCCTACCTTGCAACTTACAGAACTTAAAGGATCTTAAAGGATGCTAAATTTTAGGTACCAGATACCACAGCACACCTTCTGAGGTCTAGTGGAGGCCATGCCTCAATGGGTCAGGATTGTTTTGGCGGCAAAAGTGGGACCTACACAATATTAGGCAGGAGGTCATAATGTTTTGGCTGATCCTAATTTTTTGTATTATTTACGATTACAGGTAAGAACGATATATACATGTTTTGCCCCCCCCCCCAACCTGTTGTTTAACCTCTTTTGGGGGTGTCCAAGTCTTAATTAGGGGAGTTAAACCCTCCACCATAATTCGCTAAAAATAATTTAGGCAACTGGCAGTTCCTGGGAACTGGTACATTTCAATAAAATAATAGCTGGATTGCATGAGGGGACAGTGGTACCCTTATGTTTACAACTTGCATTGTGATTATTTTTCACTTCATCCTAACACTGACTTTGCTGATAGTTACTTAATGTAAAATGGGGTACATACTACTACTGGGTTGTGTGATTGTCCTACCAAGCTACAGTCACTCTAACACCCCTTGGACTTCATCATCATCATCTTCATCCCATCATCTTCATCCGCTTATCCATTGTCGGGTCGCGGGGGCAGCAGCTCCAGCAGGGGACCCCAAACTTCCCTTACCCGAGCTACATTTGCCAGCTCTGACTGGGGGATTGCGAGGCGTTCCCAGGCCAGTGTCGAAATATAATCTCTCCACCTAATCCTGGGTCTAGCCTGAGGTCTCCCAGCTGGACGTGCCTGGAACACCTCCCTAGGAAGATGTCCTGTGGGCATCCTTATCAGATGTCCGAACCACCTCAACTGGCTCCCTTCAATGCAAAGGAGCAGCGGCTCTACTCCGAGTTCCTCACAGATGACTGAGCTTCTCACCCTATCTCTAAGGGAGACGCCAGCCAGCCTTCTGAGAAAACTCATTTCAGCTGCTTGTACCCGTGACTTAGTTCTTTCATGACCCAGCCTTGATGACCATGTGAGGGTGGGAACGAAAATTGACTGGTAATTCGAGAGCTTTGCCTTCCGGCTCAGCTCTCTTTTTGTGACAACGGTGCTGTAAATCGAATGCAATACCTCTCCCCGCTGCTCCGATTCTCCAGCCAATCTCCAGCTCCATTTTTCCCTCACTCGCTGGATTACTTTGAGTACAGGGGCACAGTCATGCTGAAACTGGAAATGGCCTTCCTCAAACTGCTGCCACAAAGTAGGATGCACCCAACTTTCTAAAATGGATTTGTATCCTGTTGCATTATGATCCTTCTCTAGAACTAAGTGCCTAGCCCAAACCTTGAAACACAGCTGCAGACCATTATCGTTCCTCCAACAATTCTACAGTAGGCACTATGCATTCCGGTAGGCAGTGTTCTCCTGGCATCCACATATTCATCCATCAGACTGCCAGATAGTGAAATGTGATTCATCACTCCAGAAAACATGTTTTTAATGCTCCAGAGTCCAGTGGCAGCGTGCTTTACACCACTTCAGCCGACGCCTGGGATTGCGCATGTTGGTATGAAGCTTGCATACAGCTGTGTTAGAAATCAGCCATGTCATTTAGTTGTAGTAATAATAACTTGCGCACCCGGTTGTCAAGGGAGAGAATAATTCAATTGTTTATTGCAGTATATTGATAATCTATTAGCACATGATGTAACAGGCTAAAACTCTTCTCTGCTCTCCTCACCTCTCCCTCCCTCTCTCTCTCTCTCTCTCTCTCTCTCTCTGTAATGGGGGTTAACCAGCTATATATATATTGAGTGGCGTGTTCATTTAGCAAAGCCAAGACAGTAACCCCCATGCCAACTGGTCAATGTAATCATTCCTGTAGTTATCATAGTGCAACCTACAGGGAGAAACTTAACAGAGGTTTCCTGTTATTTTCATTATCTAGGAACATTCACTTATAATGAAATGTAGATTCATATCGTAGTTGTTAATGCTCAGATCCTACAGCTGCTTGGCCATGGAAACCCATTTTGTGATTCTCTCGATGCACAGTTTTTGTGCCAATGTTGCTTTCAGAGACAGTTTGGAACTTTGTGGTGAGTGATGCAACAGATGATAGGTGTTTTTGAAATGCTTCAGCACTCAGCGGCCTGTGGACAGTGTGTAGCTGAAACACCTAATCTCAATGATTAGTAGGTATGTCCACTTAATTTTGACCATATAGTATATTTAATCACGGGTTTTTATCACTGATCAACAAAACATCCATAATATATATAAAATCTGTTAATGAAATAATATATGAATAAAAAATATAGAAAATAAAATGATTGAATTCAAGTACATACACTCTTTGCTATGAAACACCTGAATGAGTTGGAGTGCAACCATGTGTCTGAAGCCACAAAAATTGGAGTCCACCTGTTTAAAAGGAAGCTGTTTCACATGATTTCACGTTTAGTCTACCTGTCAGTGGGAGGTCTCTCATTTGGTTAGTACAATTCCTATGATGACAGAATGAGATGGACAGAATGAGATAAAGTTATTCAAAGGCACCAAACAGGGGTGGGAACATTTCCAATGCATTCAATATTCACAAGAGCGCAGTAAATATAATTATAAATGTTGTGAGAATATGGGCATTAGTCAGGGGGGCCATCAAGAGGCCTATAGCATCTCAAAGGAGAAACATCCTTCCTCAGCTGAGCCAGGAGACAATGCATACTGCAATAAAAGACAACAATCAAAATCTATGACATTATGGACTTTAGTGTAGACCACTGAGATTTAAAAAAAAATCATTCTTAACCTTATGTCAGGGATGGGCAACCTGGATAGGGTGGAGGCCGCAGATATGATGTACACTGGGGCGCAGATAACTTGGAATAAAATCGGGGGGCTACAGTCATCAGGGGGCTGCAGATTTACTAATTAACAAATACATTAAAAGTAAACTAGGTTTGATGCTAGTTTGTGTATATATGGGAAATGTAAAAAATATTGAACATAATGCCGTTTTCCAGCTCTGCTCATCTCTCCCGGGATTCAGCATGTTCGCTGTCGTGTAATTAAACACATGATCCTTTTGAACACTATATGTTGTTTGGATGTTTTCACTACATTGATATTGCTGTAATAGGTATCATCAAGTGTTTTATGGCTCAAACATCAGCACACTCTCAGCTACACTTAGAAAGATATCACAACAGCTTTCATAGACCCTGAAATTACTGCAATATGTGTAAACATGCAAAACATGATTTCAATTCTATTTCATGTTTTGTTTCCAGCTTAGATTCTGTTGGTTCCAAGACAAACGTTACAAATGTAAGGTCATTTTTTTAAACTGTTTTCTAAATTAAGCCGGGGGCTGCAAAAAGAGGGGTGGGGCGTCGTATGTGTGCCGTGAGCCCAGTTGCCCATACCTGTGTTATGTTATATAAGACAAAAAGTTTGGATAGCTTTAGAAGTTTGGAATAATTTTGAGAGCCAGTATTTAAAGATGACTGCGATAACTTGAAGTCCCCCTGGAGCATATGAGTCTCAATCCACAGATCTGATATCAGTTACAGCAGGGGTCTCCAAACTATTCCACGGAGGGCCGTGTGTCTGCTGGTGTCTTTTTTTTCCTATAAATTGGTTCCCAGGTCACACCTACACAACCAGGTGAAGGTAGATATTAACCAATCAGTAGCCTAATTAGTCAATCAAGTACAAGGACAGAGAGAAAACCTGCAGACACACGGCCCTCCGTGGAATAGTTTGGAGACCCCTGAGTTACAGAAATGAATCTAGGTGTCTGAAGCTCGCCCAGCAGGTGCACCGAGGCTCCTGCGGTCGGCGTCACCGACTTTCTGAAACCACTGCCCTCTGTGCGTCATTACCGGACACACCTGTTCCTTGTTTGATCTTTAGAGTAGGGGTATATATGTCTTTTGATTGGGTTGGGGTTTTGTGGGTTATTGCTCTGTGTCAACGAGCCTTTAGGCTGAATATTTGATTGCTGAACGCTGCACTTTCTTTAAAATATAAATGTAAATATATTGCAAACCACTTTCCTGCGCTTGAATCCATCCTTTGCACAGCGCCGTGAAACTAGGACCCAAAATGTCCAAGTAGTGAAATCCAGACCCTGTAGGCAAAAATGCTCAAATGTAAATAGGTAAAATGCAGAAAGATACAACAGTCAGACAGACAGGCGTTGATCTGTTCATGTAGCGTCTCTCATTGATGCATGGTTAAAAGTAGTTCTAACAAACTAAATATAATTGACAGTACTCTTAAGGAGCATGTCATGTCTAAACTGAATTTTTATTAAAAGTATTGTATATCAGTTCTCTGAATTTGGCTGCACAATCTGGCAGCTCAGGCCACAGATATTCAAATGTGTGTGGGTCCTCAATTTTTATTTTGTGTTTCTCCATAAGCCCTTTCTTCTTCATACTGCGTCACCTGTGCCAGATTTTTTGCTTCCTGTTGTTTCAGCACCTGTCAGTACACCTGCGGCCCAGGCTCCAACTGTGCAGCCACTCCCCTCTTATCCTTGGGCCCCCCGACCCTTTGTCCACATAGGTTCCCCTATGTACAGGTTTTGGAACAGTTACCTGTTCTATAATCCTGACGTTATTCAAATTGGACAAAATGCTTCACTGACCAAATGTCAGCATCTCCCATGCACCCACCACACCATGCGCACAGCTGGGAATGCTGGTTTATAACAACCTATGTTCATTAAGATAGTGTCTTGGAGCTATTAGTTCAAAGAGTTTATTGCCAACACAATTTAGTGCAAAAAATGTTTGCCTGCTTGTTGCAAAGATCTTAATTACATTTAAAAAATGTAAGGTAATGATTATCATGTATTTTATCAGTTGAACCAATGAAAATCAAGTTTTCCTAGTCTCATTTGCATATATCCTAGCATGCCTTTTTAAATGAATGATACCCACCTATGAGTGTATATGGTAGACAGACATCATGTTGCAGCATTCAGCCTTACAATGAAGTGATGGGAAGTTTGAATCTTTTTACTGAATATGTTCTTATCAAGTTGTTCAACTGACATCTTTGGAGTATTTTTTTTCATTTGGGTGAGTTACAATCAAAACTCAAATACTACATTAATTACTGTAGGCCATGCATCCAACTATCTGTTAGGAGCATTTATTTACAATGCTACTTTCTGGATCAACTTAGCAATGTCATGTCAAATTAACAGATGTTGGACAGAGGAGAGTAGGATTCTGAGCTGGAAGCCAGTGGTTGGGGGGGAACTTTGCTGACAGCCGTTCAAATGAACGAAACAATAGTTCAATTTATTGTTTAAACTGAATGAGTCACAGGCCTGTTTTACTTAGGCAAATGCTGGGTGTAAGATTTCATCTGTGTTCATCATTACAATAAAAAATCTATTACTACATCCATATTTTTAGGCCTACCATGTGTCCAATTATCTGTTACAAACATATGTTTATAATACTACTGTGTTGATCTATCTTAGGCAAGGGTTCAGTGCTTGTTTTCATCTGTGTTTTTCATGACATCCGTAATCAACTAACTACACTGAAAAAAATTATAAACGAAACACTTTGGTTTTCGACCCCATTCATCCTGAGCTGAACTCAAAGATCTAAGGCATTTTCTATGTACACGTTAGGTCAATTTCTCTAAAATATTGTTCGCTACTCCGTCTAAATCTGTTAGTGAGCACTTCTCCTTTGCCGAGATAATCCATCCACCTCACAGGTGTGACATATCAAGATGCTGATCAGACAGCATGAGTATTGCACAGGTGTGCCTTAGGCTGGCCACAATAAAAGGCCCCTCGAAAATGTGGAGTTCCATCACACAACACAATGACACAGATGTTGTAACTTTTGAGGGAGGATGCATGGGCATGCTGACTGCAGGAATGTACACCAGAGTGGTTGCCCATGAATTGAATGTTCATTTCTCTACCATAAACCGTCTCCAAAGGTGTTTCAGAGAATTTGGCAGTGCATCCAACCGACATCACAACTGCAGACCACGTGTAACCACACCAGCCCAGGACCTCCACATCCAGCATCTTTACCTCCAAGATCGTCTGAGACCAGCCACCCGGACAGCTGCTACAACAATCGGTTTGTAAAACCAAAGAATTTCTGCACATGCTCATCTGCATGCTCATCTTCCACAATGGGGTCTCGAATAGACTGAAATTCGTCACTGTAACCGACTTGAGTGGACAAATGCTCACATTCGATGGCGTCTGACACTTTGGAGAGGTGATCTCTCTTCACGGATGGATCCAGGTTTTCACAGTACAGGGCAGATGGCGTCGTGTGGGTGAGCGGTTTGCTGAAGTCAACATTGTGGATTGAGTGGCCCATGGTGACGGTGGGGTTATGGTATGGGCAGGCGTGTGTTATGGACAACGAACACAGGTGCATTTTATTGCTGGCATTTTGAATGCACGGAGATACCATGATGAGATCCTGAGGCCCATTGTTGTGCCATTCATTCACGACCATCACCTCATGTTGCAGCATGATTATCCACGGCATCATGTTGCAAGGATTTGTACACTATTCCTGGAAGCTGAAAACATCCCAGTTCTTGCATGGCCAGCATACTCACCGGACATGTCACCCATTTAGCATGTTTGGGATGCTCTGGATCGGTGTATACAACAGCATGTTCCAGGTGCTGCCAATATCCAGCAACTTTGTACAGCCATTGAAGAGCAGTGGACCAACCTTCCACAGGCCACAATCGACAACCTGATTAACTCTATGTGAAGGAGATGTGTTGCACTGCGTGTGGCAAATGGTGGTCACACCAGATACTGACTGGTTTAGGACCCCCCCGGACCCACCCAATACAGTGAAACTGCAAATTTTCGAGAGGCCTTTTATTGTGGCCAGCCTAAGGCACACCTGTGTAATACTCATGCTGTCTGATATGCATATTGATATGCCACACCTGTGAAGTGGATGGATTATTTCGGCAAAGGAGAAGTGCTCACTAACACAGATTTCGACAGATTTGCGAACAATAATTGAGAGTATTAGGCCTTTTGTGAAGAAAGAGAAAGTCTTAAAACTTTGAGTCCAGCTCTTGATGAATGGGGACAAAAAGTGTTGCTTTTATAATTTTGTTCAGTGTATATTAATTTTTATATTCTGTGTTCAATTATCAGTTATAAACATGTCTTTATGATGTTCCTGCCTTGATCTATTTTACCGATGTCAAATGTTTAAAGGAATGATGCAACTGAATGAGTCACTAGAAAAAGAACTTGTGAGTCCTGAGTTACAAAATATATTTGATCAAAACGAATGAACCATTCCCAAACTGCACATCAATACTGTACTGAAGCTTTTTTCTAACTGTAATAAAGTAATTTAGCGCCGTTTTTACAGTAGAAATGTTTCGTGGCAGACGGAATATCCTCTGATTATATACAGTGAACAAAATTATAAACGCAACACTTTTGTTTTTGCTTCCATTTATCATGAGCTAAAACATCTCTGTAATGGGTGCAAAAAGTTTAGGAAAATAAAGATTATTCATGACGTTTTATAATAAAACGAAGTAACCAATATGTGCATGGTGAATAAAAGATATTAAAACAAAGTTATTGCAACATAACTTACTGGGAATTGACAGAGTTAGCAAATCCTCTCTGGGTCAACCTAAAAACTTTGAAATATTTAGGCTGAAACTCTGCAGGCAACTTGATCCAGATAAAAAATATCTGGTTGTGCAACTTAACTAATCATTTTAAACTGAATAGAAAGTTATAAAACAACATTTATTGGATGAACAACAACTTGTCATACTTCTTTTAGTGCCACTAACCAGTGCCACGTAGCCACACCCCTATAATAAAGAAAATCATAACATATAAGCTTTCTGTTCTTGGATTTTACTGGTTACTTGCAAATTTTTCCAGCACATTCAGTTTTTTCCATTGCATTCAATAACACATTTGCAAACATTAAAATACATAAATAGTACACATAAAAACAGGCAATAAAATGTATCAAAACGATAAACAATAAAATTATTAAAAAGTACCTGATATTAAAACGAGGTAAAATATAAAACTAATATAACTGTTAAAAGTCATTGTTAAATATGTGTACATGAGTTTCTTAAAAGCAATATTAGAATACAACTAGAAAACAGTCGTTCTGAGACATTCAAAAAACGGTACCGATCAAGTTGCATGGTGAAAATGATCTGTCTCTTCCTGTGCAACAACAGGGTGGTGAGCGGGACTCCCTGCCATCCCGGCTCCCCAGCACGGGCGTCGTAGCGCATTCAGTCCGTTCAAACTGTAAATGTATTTGAGCCAATAAAATGTAAAATGACATCACGTTGGGTCCATGTTAACATATAGCCAGCCAGTCACCCCATCCGATCCTACAGGTCCCTCAAAAGATGGACCATGTCACAGTAACACAACTTGCGTTACCATGGAAACTGATAAATGAGACCCAGTTGAAAACCTACTAATATTTTTCAATTTCTGCAGCCTACACTAGCAACCAGTTGAGTCATCACTTGAGACTATATCTGGAAGGTACAAATGTATGTATACAGACTTCTGAAGCCTCCTGCAATAGCAGAATCCCTTATATGGGATCAAAGGAGTTCTGAGCTCAGCATGATTCTGTGAGAACACACAGTGTTCTGAATATCAAAGAGTCGATGCGAAATTCGCGGAGTAGTATTATGAGCAGAATGTCTTCGTCAGAATCTGATGCATCCAATTTCGTGACCCCCAACGTTACCGTGCGGAAATTCTTACGTAAAAGGACAACCGCACTTTTTGTTTTTATATAAATAACAGTCATTGCAGAATAACAGGGTTTTGTTGTCAGACGCACATTATTCTATGAGGAAAGTGGACTCCACTTTCGAATAGATCATCATAAAACTCGTGTGAGGAGTCTATCATGACGTCACTTCTCTATTTGATAGGAGCCGGAGCTGCAGCATATACTTCAGCACCAAGGCGAAAGGACAGTTCCCGATAAGCAACGCGCCGTCACAGGTAGGGTAAACGCACCAGCGTGGAAAAATAATTTACAGACACAGCGTCCAATTTGTTCCAGTCGGTATCCTCCTAAAATATCTGAGTCAGCCATTCCGCCCTTCAATCCTATTCAGGAGATTCACGGACAGTCCGGGAACTGATAAAACAGCTGTTCTTACGGGTCACGCTTGTTGATTTCAGAGGCAGTCAAAGCAACCTACAAGATTCCTGTCGGGGAACAAAAACCAGATCGCGACCAGACCAGCTCTGAACATCTTCCAGCAACGCAGCGTGTCTAACTTCCCTCCCTGATCGACCTTATTATTACGGGAGATGGAGATCATTAAAGTAGATAAAGCAGACAAAGCACCCGGTAAGGAACTTCTTTACGCATTTAATAATAGACTGTGTGTGTGTGTGTGTGCAGCCTATGGAATAAGGGGTCTGGTGGAGCGGCGGGGCGGTGCGTGGCTGGCGCGCCTCTGGGTGAGTAGACTGCGGTACTTAGAGCTCGTACACCGGACAGGCGCCTACGCTCAAATGAAAATTGCAGCCGTGGAGTTATTAGGTGTGGTTTACATCTGTCCTAGTCTCTGGTTGCTGAGGTTTTACAGAATCCTCAGCCTACTACGACTCGCCCATGTCGGCTACGTCGTTGCTTTTGTTTCCGCGAATGGCTGACAGAACCCTGATGCAGCAAATTTACAGTTTAGGATTCGGTTGGGGAAGGGTGGGTAATCTTAGTTCTGTAGCTATAGTCTAGGGCTAGCTAGGGTGAGGGCTCACACGCATTATATTTTTTCAACAAATCTACTCACTTGTGCTCTAGACCTGACACCGGATTTAGCGGTAGCATTGGTTGTAAACATTTTTTTGTAGTCCTATCTGCCTTGTATAAGCAAAACACATTTAGTTCAGTAAAACAATGCGTTTACCTTCAGCATAAAATACCTGTGCTTAATCGGCCATGACACGTTTTCTGTCAATAGCCAAATCATGTTTCATGTGCGTGTTGTGCTTGTGGCTTGATTTAATGGTATTTGTGAGATGAAGCCTGAATGTGTCCCATTCCCTAGACATGTGTTCCCAAACAAGGTGGGAATTTTGTGGAAAAGAAATAAACATTTTCAGTGTATTCTTAAATGACAAAAACAACAACAGTTAAAACGTATTAAGAAACGATGATGGACCTATACATATTAATATATTGATAAATATAATCTATATAAAGCATAATCTCAGTAAAAAGCTGGACTATTAGGCTCCCATTGGTTTTTATGATGTTTGAGAATACGAACACAGCGTTCGAATTTCTTGGGAAATGATCCGTCAGCATTATGGCAACATGTGTAAACAGTCATCGTTGGAAAAGTGCTTTGAAATAGTAACATTTCTATCTTCTGAGAAAACAAGGCTTCTGGCCCAGTGTAGACAGAATTCCACCTATTGCCGTGCCCCTTTTTAAAAAGGCAGAAAAATGCACAAACCCAAGTATTAACCTTCAACTGCCCCGAGAATTTACCTTTTGTAAAACCCCTCCCCCTAACATTTCAAAAAATCTAATGCTAACATTATAGTTTTTTTGTGCTAACGTGACAATTAATATGACCCCTTGCTAATACAACGTTAGCTAGATTGCTAGCTACCACTATTATTATTTTGTTACATCAGGCCACTCGTAGGCTTAACTTTAGCAGGGGACATTCTGGTGAAATTTAGAGGAAGATGTTGACTGTTAAGAGTACAGAAATAGCAATATAAACTCAACTTACCTGACAGTGCAAGAGCATGACTGGTCTAAAAGGCTGTGCTCGTCCCAAATGAGATCATGGGGTTTCACATTCTTTGATTGAGATCTGTATGCTTGTTTCAGTTATCGTGTCCCCTTCCTTGTTTATCTGAATATTGTGAACATATCTTTCCACTGCATATTGCAATCCCTTGATTGCATAATACAATGCCTTGATCTGGAGGATACCACAGAGGTATTGCTCCAAAAATATCACATAAACTGACCGGTAATATACTACTTTTCCCATCCATGCTTGGCTTTCTACAGTAGTGGCCACTTACAAAGAAGAACAGTTTTACAGGCGTCGCAACAGTAACTAAGATAGGCAGGGCTTTTGTGAAAAGTCAATTAATATACAAAAAGTGCACATTAATATTAAACATCTGTCATAGGGCACTACCAAAATACTGTAATCTGTCATAGGGCACTACCAATTTGTTTTAGAATAAAACCCTGTAAGGCAAATATTATCAAATTTGCTACATTACTTTCTGAAACCTGTAAAAAAGTCCAGTGGTGGAAACGTTTTGAAAAATGTATACCTGTGTATTAGTCACACCCATGTATTAACCACTGTGGTTGAAAATGTTTTAAAAATCTGTGTATAAGCCATATTACACATTACGGTACACAGCTTTGTACGAGAGCTTCAGTTTCTTGGCAGTTTCTCGCATGGAACAGCTTTCATTTCTCTGAACAACAGTAGACTGACAACTTTCAGAAGGAAGCTCTTTATTTCTGACCATTTTGAGCCTGTAATCAAACCCACAATTGCTGATGCTTCAGATATGATACACAACTAGTCTAAAAAAGGCCAGTTTTATTGCTTCATTAATCAGCACAACCGTTTTCAGCTGTGATAATTGCAAAAGGGTTTTCAAACAAGCACATAGTCTTTACAAATGTTATACTTTGCAAACACAACGTGGCATTGAAACACAGGAATGATGGTTGCTGATAATGGACCTCTGTAGATATTGCATTAAGAATCAGCCATTTCCAGCTGCAATAGTAATGTCTATATCATAATTCTGATATTTTAATGGACAATTTTAATTGAGGGTATGTCCCTGGAGTCCTTCATTTCAGTGCCAGTGCATAGGACAACCAGACTCATGAGTGATCGTATTTTCCCCAAACTCCACAGTGTTTGGGTCTATGCATTTACATCAACATGTTATCCCCATCAGAGACCCGCAAAGACGCACCATTTTTGTAGCCTCCAGGTTTTTCTATAGGCGAACTGGCACACTTTTGCACTGGTCAAAGTAATAGGCTATTTTTACCAGTGCTCATTGTAACCCGGGATTGTTGATATTTAATGATTACATTCTAAAAGGTCTCCTACATAAAATCTTTGCATCAAGTCCCAGTATAAGAATCAATCTGCATTTAACTTGAATAATATATTTCATCCAGTTAAGTTTATAATAAAACATTTTACTGTGTCAGTTTATAGAGGAATGCCTACATCCTTTTCTGTACATGATAATCTCAGTATGATGAGTGGGTGATACCTTTTCAACTAGATAGCTATCTGTTAGTCCTTGCAAACATAATACATTCTCATTAGGCTTAAATTGTTTTAGGCTGAGATGACATTGACAACTCCAATATTGGAAGGCAGATACTTTACATTATTTATGCTATTTGTAACAGCCGGGATGTTGTGGAGCGAACGGACCAGGCGCAGGCAGGGGTAGCAGTTGGTGCAATCTTTATTTAACAGAAAGAACTAAAAACACCAAGCACTTGATAATAAAACTAAAGCAAAGGAAACCGAAACAAGACTCACCATGAACAATAGATACACACTGCGACATGGAACAATGACTGACAAATGAGGGGAGCAGAGGAGAAACATTTAAACACTGTTAGCTTCCTGTTCTGATGATGTTCAAGAACAAAAGTTATGCAACCAAAGTCAGGGGAGAGCCATCTTTATTCAGCATAAGACATTGATGTTCCTTTGTGCTTCTCCAAAGAATACAGGAAGTTCCACAGTACTTATAATACAAGGGAGGCGGCCTAGGGTCAAACCCAGCCAAATACCCTCCAATAAGAAAGGCCTAAATGACCCTTGTATAGGTTGTTCCAACATATGGTCAATGGTCCTATCCCTCAAGCCTGTGACAGTTA
>JACXGJ010013669.1:0-15774 GCA_016801105.1 Esox niger | reverse complement strand
TCATAGAGCCAACAGAAACACACTGGTACTGTTACACAGACATCATAGAGCCAACAAAACACACTGGTACTGTTACACTGACATCATAGAGCCAACAGAAACACACTGGTACTGTTACACTGACATCATAGAGCCAACAGAAACACACTGGTACTGTTACACAGACATCATAGAGCCAACAGAAACACACTGGTACTGTTACACTGGCTGTTACACTGGTTGATGACCAGCTAAAACACAGACATTTGTCAACAGGCTTATGGACATTTTTCATCTACTTCTTTTAGCTGAGAAGTAAAGTGATGATGTGAAAGCAGGCAAAATTGCAATTGCGATAATATTATTACAGGGAGTTTTATAGGCTCTATAAACAAAAGTGAAGCGTCCCATTTCATCAGCGATTTTCGACTGAACTGAATATGAAAATGGTCTGAGGACGTTTTACAACCTCTTTGCAGACATTGTCATGGCCGTGTTCCTGAAGCCAAAAATGTTTTCCATCTATCATGTTATGGAAATACCTGTCAGCTGTTTTGGTGGCTGTGACTCCTCACTGTTCCTTTAGAGGAGGAGGGAGGGAGGGAGGGAGGGAGGGAGGGAGGGGGGAACCGTTAACCCTGTCTCACCCCTAACCCCAACCTCTCCACCCTCCTCTCACAGAAGCGTTGTTTAATTTGAGACGCTCTGACACACACTTGACATAGATTAATTATGGAGCCTCATCATGTCTTTTAGAGAGACACACACACGCACACTAACACACACACACACACACTAACACACACACACACACTAACACACACACACACACACACACACACACACTTCGGTATCTCTACCGGAAGCAGTGATTTAGAACGTTGCCTATGAAACTTCCTCCACTCCTCACCCACTCACACCTCCTATTCTCTCTTCGCCTCCTCAGCCCCTCACCTCCTTTTCTCACCTCCCCTCCTCACCCCCTTGCACCTCTCAACATCCAACGCCAGCCTCTCAGGGCTCGTAAGTGATTGCTGCCTCAGAAACCAATCCACTAACACCTTCTCACCCTCTCTCTACATTTTAGAATGGAGTTTCATCTCACCCTCTCTTTTTTTAACCTCTCTATCTCTCCGTCTCTTTCTCTCCTTTTTTCTCTCCATCTCTTTATTTTCCTCTATCTCTCTACTCTCTTATTCTCTCGCTCGCTTCTACCCTCTCTATTTCTCCTGCTGCCTGACTGACTGATAGGGGAAAATTGCACTGGAGACGTCTCCTCCTTCTCTGCTTTTCCTCTGGCCTGGACTTCCTCCCTCACACTGATAAGGGAATACTCATAAAAAGAGTCAAAGTGAAGGGCCTACTCATCACTCAGAGCTTAGAAGTTGTGCCGTATCATCATGTGGGAATTCATGGCTAGTCAAACAAAGACATTATTCAACAACATACAGAAGAACTTTTTAAACGCGGCGTTACTGAGAATGGAATATCAGGGTCGGAAGAGTTGGGATTTTTATCTGCATTCCGGAATTCAACCGGAGCCCATTCCAATCGACATTCTGGAATTCAGTCGGCGCCCATTCCAATCAACATTATGGAATTCCATTGCGATTCCAATTCCTAGTGAGACACTAATTGGCTTATTGAAGTAATTCACCTTGTCAGTTCAGATGGAAGCCACTTCTGATTCATTAGGACCGCCAAGCTGCAGGTTTAGGAATTTCAGGGATCTTGGGTTGTCTTCTGGTTTATCCTCATACTCCACTGATCAGTACCACTGGCATCTATTCATATTAATCCCTATTACCGACCTGGTTGGCGCACAGAGCCTTGACTCGATTTATTATCAACCATTTTCTCGGTTTACTTTTCAGCCTGAACCCCACGACAATTCGCGATGGACAGTAAGATTATGGAGAGAGAGAGAGAGAGAGAGAGAGAGAGCGAAGCCGCTGCTTCCTCCGTGTTTCCCTCTAACACCTCTGAAACTGGATGCCGACTGATCCGTATCGACTCATTACTCCGTCCGCAGTGTTCCGATGGAGTAATGACTCGCTGTCTTCGGGGGGTTTGGCACGCAGAGTCTCAACTGGGTGTTCGTGAAATGTCAGGTTCGTTAGGTGGACCCCAGGATTTTGGTTGTGGCGGCTTCGGTGGCCGACCATGGAACTCAGCGCCCGGTTCTAATTGGGATGTCAGGGTTCAGGTTATTTTTAATGGCGTGTCTCAGGTCCCGCGCAGCCTTGTGGAAGTCACCTGATGTGGTAGCATTTAGGCTGAGCTACTGTGGGGTCATTCACTCGCTGTACGGCAGCATTTCCTTAATGTGTGGTCTGGCAATCTTCTGCCGTTAACAGGATTCACCCTCAGGACCTCGCTCCCGGACGCTCAAATTCGTTCGGTGTAACGAGTGCCGTCCGCCTTCGCCCCTGACGACCTCCGCAGCGACTCTTGCGCACCGACGCACCAATGGCTAGTTGGCAGTGTCGCCGCAGGACGACTGAGCTGTCTCCATAGAAACCGCACTGACTGGGGACAGCGAAGTGGTGGCCTCGTTGCAACTCGTCTTATGCGACGTCGTTGTCCCCGCGGACGCTACCTAGCTGTATTCTGGGAAAAACGTGCCAGCTTTGAGCTGGTTAGCTTCTCTTATTTACTAGGAATTGGCTGACGCAGGCATTCGTTCACATGATAAACCGGAGAAATGTTTGTGTATTCTAAGCCACACCCAATAGATGACTTACTAAGGTCGTTACCAGGGTGTGATAAGGTCAATGACTAAAGGTCAACTTTTTAATGGTGGTTGCCCCTGGCTCATATCTGCTGTGGGTTATAGCCTGGGGATGAAATTATAGTCTGATAATCTATCTCCCTTTCTCTCCCTTTCTCTTTCTTTCCCTCTCTCACTCTTGCTTGTTAGTATTTCTCTCTTTCTCTCCTGCTGTCTGTGTCTATGAGATACCAATGATCTTAGTAATGCTATCTCCTCTTCAATCTCACCCACAATCTATCTTTCTGTTGACCTTCTGCCAGGCCTTTTCTCTCCCACTAAAGATCTCTCTCCCCATCCGTCTCTCTCTTCCCATCTCCCTCTCTCACTCTTCCCATCTCCCTCTCCCCATCTCTCCCCATCCCTCCCTCTTTCTCTATCTCTCCCATGTCTCTCTCTCTCTCTCTCCATCTCCTTCTCTCTCTCTTTCCCATTCTGGTCCTACCCTGGCCTTTTTTCTCCATCTCCCTCTTTGTCTGTGTATGTCCTCCACTCTTCTTCTTGGAATGCAGTACAGACAGTGTCCTCGTGATGCTAACTATGTTTCCATGGTTTCCTAGCTGAGGGAAAGACAAAGGAAACATTGTCTTTCGCACCAAACATATGACATGTGGTGTCATTTGTAAACAAGGGTTAGAGTTAGATGAGTGCAGCCTAAGGAATCATCCGGAACACACGTGGTATAGAATGGTAGATATAGAATGGAAAGCTTGGATATAGAATAGAAGGGGGGGATATAGAATGAAAAGGGTGTATATCGAATGGAAGGCTTAGATATAGAAAGGAAGGCTTGGATATAGAATGGAAGGGGTGGATATAGAGTGAAAGAGGTGAATATAGAATGGAAGGCTTAGATATAGAATGAAAAGCTTGGGTATAGAATGGAAGGCTTGGATATAGAATGGAAGGGGTAAATATAGAATGGAAGAGGATATAGGACAGGCGGAATGGATATAGAATGAAAGTGATCGATATAGAATGTAAGGGTTGGATATAGAATGGAAGTGATCGATATAGAATGGAAGGGGTGGATATAGAATGGAAGTGATCAATATAGAATGGAAGGGGTGGATATAGAATGGAAGTGATCAATATAGAATGGAAGGGGTGGATATAGAACGGAAGTGATCGATATAGATGGAAGGGGTGGATATAGGATGGAAGGGATATATAGAGAATGTAAGGGGTGGATATAGAATGGAAGTGATCGATATAGATTGGAAGGGGTGGATATAGAATGGAAGTGATCAATATAGAATGGAAGGGGTGGATATAGAATGGAAGTGATCGATATAGAATGGAAGGGGTGGATATAGAATGGAAGTGATCGATATAGAATGGAAGGGGTGGATATAGAATGGAAGTGATCAATATAGAATGGAAGGGGTGGATATAGAATGGAAGTGATCGATATAGATTGGAAGGGGTGTATATAGAATGGAAGTGATCAATATAGAATGGAAGGGGTGGATATAGAATGGAAGTGATCGATATAGATTGGAAGGGGTGGATATAGGATGGAAGGGATATATAGAGAATGGACGGTGTGGATATAGAATGGAAGTGATCGATATAGATTGGAAGGGGTGGATATAGGATGGAAGGGATATATAGAGAATGGAAGGGGTGGATATAGAATGGAAGTGATCGATATAGATTGGAAGGGGTGGATATAGGATGGAAGGGATATATAGAGAATGGACGGTGTGGATAAAGGATTGAAAAAATGGATATAATGAATGGGGAAGATATGAGTCTTGATAATATAACCAAATAGCTATTTGATAGGTTGATGTAGTGTAGATTTTCTATGTAGACTGTGTGTGTGTCCAATCTTTTGTTTATCCATCAATTTATTTTCTTTCCGCCTATCTATTTTTCCATGTTATATTCAGTTATGGAAACTCATTTTGAGCCTGTTTGCTAGAGCCTGTAAGGGAAATCAAGTCTGAAAGGAAATAACCTCCGAAGCCTTTTCCAAGCTCAAATTCACTACAAGTTGTAAATGTCATGCGTTGCAGCACAGCTCCCCCTGCGACAAGACGCTCCAAACAGGATCCCTCATCTGTGATGCATTTCTGCTCTACTTTTGGGTTCCACTTGGGTTCAGGGTTCCATTCTTGTTTCAAACATCGCCTACGGTTCCCGGGGCTGTGCTGCGCTCTCCCCCCTCGCTTCTTTGGAAGCGCTCAGCCCTTTACATGAGACAGGACCTCTGCGCAGCCCACGCAGAACGTGTCGAGACCGTTCCGTCTGCCGCCAGCTCATGCTGTTTTCTCCCGGAGCCAAAGGTTATACAGGGCCATGGAACTGTTGCAACTGTATATGTCATACTTCTCTCTCAAAAAAACAAGAGTTGGATTAGGAGGCTGAGGTTGGTAGCTTGGCTGGTTGGCAGGAAAAGCTTTTTGTCAGTTGATAGAAGAAGGCTGCACGGCATATAGTTGGTTTAGAGTTTCACTTCGGTCTTCTTTTTAGGGATGTTGTTTTCACATCTCCTGAAAACAGTGACAAAAACAGTGACCCCATACACGTTTCACCGTTAACAGATGTCCTCGCCTTCGTACTGAAACCAGCTGTCAGTTTACATGGTGAAATTCCAGTGCCTAAAAATGTATAATAACGGATGAGAAATCTGTTGCAGCAACGTTACTTGTAAATCGTTTATGTCACCAGCATCTGCCCATGACAACTTCAGTCATTCACATTCCGCTGTTAGCGGGTATTGAAATGAAGCGTAAATGTCTGAGGAATATGCTTTCCCACCTGAATTAGCATGGCGCTCTGACAATGCTACATATGTCTGAGGAATATGCTTTCCCACCTGAATTAGCATGGCGCTCTGACAATGCTACATATGCAGGAAGTATGTTTTCATCACCATATGGAATCTGGGGATGTCCTCTTATTACGTCTTTCTCTTGCAGGATCAGTACCCAGACAGAGGGGACATAGTGCTGTCCTCCAACAACCTTCAACTGGTGCTACAAGTGGAACGAAATCAGTAAGTGTGTGTACTGTATACGGAGAGAGAGAGAGAGAGAGAGAGAGAGAGAGAGAGAGAGAGAGACACTATATTTCAAGCCATATCACTTTCCTGCTTTTTCTCTGTATTTACTGGGCTGCATTTCTGTTGACTTCTCCTGTGTGTGTGTGTGTGTGTGTGTGTGTGTGTGTGCCTACCCAACTTTCTCCTAAAATAGGTTATTAAAGATTGAAGGGATAGCCCTGGGATATTATGAGAGACATCCAATATTTTATGAGAAAGTCGAAACGTGTTTGATGGTTATGGACTCTAAGTGATTTCCAGAGGCAGGTTTTGATATGGGATAGTTATTCTGGGCTGTCACCTTTTGTCATGTACTTGAACTGTGAGACTGGCCATTATTTTGCTACTAGATAAATAAAGCAGTAATGCAGCAGAACACACCGGTTGTTTTCAATTCAGACTGTTTTGTCTGTTTTGAGCGTTGCAAATTGTCACAGTCGTGGTTCCGCTACAATCTACACCTCTGAGACGGGAGCACCGCACTTGCAATGACTCGACCTGCGCGCCAGTCGACTCTCAGCTCCAAACACGGGTTGTCAACTGTCTTGAAAGGGACCGGAGCTTCTCCCTGTGAACCAGTTGGCCGGAGAGACGGAGGACGGAAGCCGATCGTCTTGCCCCAAAACGGAGACCCAAGCTAATCAGAGTGAGGGTCCGTGCAGTGTCGTTGGAGACTTGGTCACGGTCAGAGAGGCTATGCTACTGCGATAACATCAAGGCCGGTTGGCATGAGTCTCACTGCGGCGTTAGCCGGGAACGTGTCATGAATCATAAGGTGGAGAATCACTTATAATGCTCAGAAGGTCTCCCACGGAGACGGGTTAGATGTCGGGATGACTGGGCCTTTGTACACTTCAAACAAATATCGAGTGAGACAGCAAGTGACAGACTCTGGGGAGTGTGAAAATGTGCCGGAGTTACGGTTGACACGTTTCTGAGTCAAAGCAACACGTTTTCATGTGGACTCAGAGGCGTGTTGGAACGAAAAAGGGCAGAGTCAAAGACGACCAAAGTTACAGTGCAATTTGGAGGTTGTAGGATCATTGAAAGAACATATGGATCATAAAATACACAGAAGTGAGTGTATTGCAAAATTACAGACAAAACAGCCAGAACAATCAGACAAACAACTAGTCACCCGGACAGCCTGACAGCTAAAACAGACATCTAACACAGACAGCGAATACAGACAGCTAAAACCATCATCCAGACAGACTGAACAACATTTGGCCAGACAGACAGACACGCACCCTGACAGGCAGACAGGCAGGCAGACAGACATCCAGACGGACAAACAGGCAGTACATCAGTCAAACCAACGCAGCGAGTCTGTAGTAATGTGACCATGACTCATAGTGGGCCATCTTCCAACGGGAAAACAAGCTGTGAAGAGACGGTGAGTTGGGTTCAGAGTCATGAAACACAAACCCACTGTTTTTCAATGACGCTCCATGGGACTGGAAAGTGTCTGTGTGTATTTTAACTCACTGTGAGCTGCCCTGGGCCACAGGTTTGGTCTTGGTTACAGAATGTAGGTCAGAGAGAGAGTGAGAGAGAAAGGATGAGGGAGAGGAAGACAGAAAAGGGGTGAACACACATTGGGCTTTTTTCTGAATGGACCGCCACTTGCTGGATGGGCCTGGATGCCTGGAATGAGACCAGCGAGATGGAGCGGTGGTCAGGTGCCTGGAATGAGACCAGCAAGATGGAGCAGTGGTCAGGTGCCTGGAATGAGACCAGCAAGATGGAGCGGTGGTCAGGTGCCTGGAATGAGACCAGCAAGATGGAGCAGTGGTCAGGTGCCTGGAATGAGACCAGCAAGATGGAGCAGTGGTCAGGTGCCTGGAATGAGACCAGCAAGATGGAGCGGTGGTCAGGTGCCTGGAATGAGACCAGCAAGATGGAGCAGTGGTCAGGTGCCTGGAATGAGACCAGCAAGATGGAGCAGTGGTCAGGTGCTCAGCCACATGTCAGCCCCAGGTTAACTTAAGCCCAGTTTGAAGGGCATGATAGGGGAGAGAGATAGGTAGGACAGACAAAGACCTGCACCAGGAGTGTGATCACATGAGCCCTCAGACGAATAGTCCAGGCCAGTGTTTTGTTTTTCCTAGCTGACGAAACATATGGAAAAATGCACTGCACCATTAAAACAGTACCATTGGAGTAATCATCAAATATTACGTGTTAATGTGATCAAAACGATTGGCCATATCATTCAATTAATTTGGATTTGTTTCGATGCCCGCGCTCAAACACACGCGCATGCTTGCACACACACACAAACACACACACACACACACACAGAGAGACACCCACACACACACACACACAATCACAATACACAGCAACAATTACAGCGATGGCTCCTTTTAAAGACAAGCATTCATCACACATTTCTGTTAACTGTAAGCTCTCAATTTATGGTAATGGAGCTCTTTACGCCTTGATTACATTCCCCAACCCTCTGGGGGACGATATGTATAGGCCTGTGTTGATAATGGGAAATACAAACAATTCATCATCAACCATGAGAAGATCCTTGCAAATGTGTAGAGAGCAACAAGGCCCACGATCAGCATCTGGACGACGCAGTGGATTTAGACATAGAAATAGACGTCCATGAACTGTATTTTACACTGTGGCGACGGGTGGCTTACCCATCTATGTTCCGGCCCAGATGTTAATGAGGATTTGAGTCCTCTGAGAGAGTTCTACTGGGCGGCGGAGCGGCTGGGGGACGGGTTAGAAACCCATTGCCTTTTCGTTGTCTAAGAGCCAGATCGATTCTCCTCCTGGAATTATGTATCCCCTCGGCTGCATTTGCTGATCGTAACCGTGATTAAAATCGATAATGGGCTTTGTTCTGGTAATCTGCTATAATCCACCGAGTACGTCGTTGCCGTGGCATTAAGAGAGATGGGCAGTTTAAGCCGGAGCCTTTGCCGTTTCCTCCAGGAGAACGCCAAGGCCACCACAGGAAGAACACAGAAGGTGTTAAAAAGAAAGCCTGTGGGATGCAAACTCAGACATGATCTAAAGATATCTGTGTGGGCAAGCGAGAGGAGTAGTCAGAGAGTGTACGAGTGTGCGAGGGTGTGTGTGTGTGTGTGTGTGTGTGTGTGTGTGTGCGAGAGACAGTGGAAGAGAGAATGTGTGCTAGAGACGGCAGAGTAAAGCAAAGAGAGAGCCCAGTAGAGAGACAGAGGGGTACAGAGAGAGCCCAGTAGAGAGAGACAGAGGGGTACAGAGAGAGCCCGGTAGAGAGACAGAGGAGTACAGAGAGAGCCCGGTAGAGAGACAGAGGGGTACAGAGAGAGCCCGGTAGAGAGACAGAGGGGTTCAGAGAGAGCCCGGTAGAGAGACAGAGGGGTTCAGAGAGAGCCCAGTAGAGAGACAGAGGGGTACAGAGAGAGCCCAGTAGAGAGACAGAGGGGTTCAGAGAGAGAGAAAACAACAGGTGTTTAGTGTTTGAGGGCTGTGGGCCGGCTTGGCTGTGCAGACCTGTCACTGTTGAACACTCAGCATGCCTAAAGGAAAGCTTTCTGGCCTTTGAACATCCTTTTTCTGTTTTCAAACGAGGGAAGCCCGTCCCGTCATCTGTCAGGCGCTTGGCCTCGCCGCCCCAGCGACCGGAGACAGAGGCCGCGGCCCTGATGGATCGCCGCGACGCCTTTGTTATTCTGACTGAGGCACAGCATTCATCACCGTCCAATGTCAAACAAAACAATGTTTCCCGACAAGCCTTCCCCGGCATTTAGCCACCGGCCCGGCCGGTTGGGAATAGCAGAGCATTATTCTGCCAGCAACATAATTATGTAGCCTAATGATACACCTTTTGCCATTTACTGCAGTACCAACGCCTAACCTTGGCCCATAGATGGTGGCCGGCCCCGGGACTGGATCGGAGGGGGTTCATGGATAGGTGATGGGCTTGGCCAATTAGTGTTATTGTGGTGATAGAGGACCAAGGTCTTCCACAGTTATTCTACTGGGTGGAATGTGATGTGACTACTGACAGACAGACACGCACGCGCACACACACAATCGCACGCACGCACGCTTACAGGGAACTGTTTACGCGGTGGTTAGGTTTCTCGCTAGGCCAGCTCCCTGATTGCGTGTTAGTAAGGATGTTTTTTTTTTCTTCCCAGACATCCACGAAAGGTTGCTAACAATGTTCCTAATGAGCCCACAGGAAGCTAGCACCGTGGTCCTGGTCGTCGCCCGACATGGACTCGGAAATACATGTTCAATTTGGACCTCGTTGTCCAAATATTCTGTCTACCTGATGTTTTTCCACGGACTGACCTTCACGCTGCTTAAATCCCTGCCACCACTGACAAGGTGTTTCAGTTCTGAAACCCCATAAAGTTACCATGGTAACATTTTATTTTCTAGTTTGCGCACCGATATAGTTAAGGAGAAAATGTGGCGTTCTGCCTGAAATCATCCGTTATTTGTTAGCAGTGAGTTTCATGATCAGGGTTGTAACCTTGATCATTTTATATTATATATTGCTTATGTATTATATATGTAGCAAATATATATATATATTATATATATATATATATATATGTTGTATAAAAAATATAATTCACATAAATCTGAAGATTTCATTTTCTATGAGTTTCTCATATATATCCAGTAACCAATACAGTCCAAGAGAAAATAGCCCGATCTAGTTAACTGGCATTGTTTTCAGTTTATTTTGCAACTCTGCCAATTATACAATTGTTTGGACAACTGCCACCATTTCACGCCAGTACTGTTTAATAATAATAAATACACTTTCACATTGCAAAAAGATATTCAGTAGTGTATATAACCTAAAGAAAACATTTAATTTTTAAACTCATCATATTGAAACACTATTGGCATCCACTAAGAACTGGTTAACAGTAATTATATTCAATGATGTCTTATATATAATCTGTAACATGCAGTATATACAATTTATATGAAAGAGGGAGAGATTGAGATGGAGGGAAAGAGAGGGAGATGTGGTCCCAAGGAAACACAAAGCTTTTTCCAGCCACTTGCAATTCTGAAAAAGCTACTGTATTTCATGACCATATGAAGTAGAATATCCTCGAGAGGGAACATAATAACCTGGATTCTTCTAGTCGTCTGAAATATACCTTCCCTTGAACCGCCCTGATATGGATCTTATTAAGGCAGCTGTTGGCCAGTCCCAGTCTGACAGTACGAATCCCAGACTCCAGTTCGGGTTTTGGAGATGTTCCAGTGGCAGGGGCCTGTCTGTGAAGGGAACAGGACAGACATAATTACATTATCTGTAGTTCTGCTTTGCTGTTTGTTGACGCTGTCTAATCGAGAGGCTACTCCGTCTTTCCCTAACACCCTTATAGAAATGCACACACACACGATCTTACACACCGTTCTCCCTCACAAACAGCGAGCATCAGAATAAAAGCCAGTCAGCGCTCTCCTGGACAAGGGATGGCCCTCATAGCATTCTAATGAACCTAATGGAAACGGCGCAAGCTGCTCTCCTCCATTTGTTTGGTTGCCTTATCACCTCTGCTCATGTATTGGAACGATGTCTGATCTTATTTAGCGGAGTGATGAATGTCACCTTTCAGTGGGTGTTGTACAACCACTGTGTTTCTGTGTGTGTGTGCGTGTGTTCAATACACTATTCAACCCACATGCATTTTCAATTAACAAAAAAGCAGTTTGGTTGCCAAGGATATATTTACGTAACTTTGCTCTTGACCCTGGAACCATAGTTACTTCCTTCCATTCAGGGGATGAGACATTTCTTAGAAAAGACATGGAATCCAATGATATTCCATTAAACTAGTGCTGTAGTTCACTCCAGCTACCCTATTGTGCATCTGAAAACGGAGGACAAAACAGCGACCATGTTTTTTTTTACTGTGTTTATGTAACCGCGGTCCAAGCGGAGAGACCCAGCGGGACCGCGGTTCTTTTAGAGAACCTGGCATGACACAACCAGCAGGCTTCCTGGTCCCAGATCAGTTTGACACCGCCTTGCCTGATTCCGTCACAGACAGTTCTGTTGGGTGCCCAGGTCCGGGGGGGTGAGGTGCGCGCGTCTCTGTCTGAAGGCCTGCAGGTGGTGTGGCCGTTCCCGGGTGGGGTTGTTTCTATGCGCGGCCATTGCTATAGTAACGGCATCGGGACGAACGGAACTGAACACCGCCTGTGTTTTGGCCCGTGCACGAGGCTTCCCTGTCCGCGCTGGGCAGGAAAGGGGAGGGAGGCGGGGCTTAGGGGCGAGATGGAGAAGTGAACTGTTCGCAGAGAAGAGGAAGGGAAGAAGGGGGAAGTGGTTTAGTTCAGGGTTGAGTCAGAGAGGGTGGAGGCATGGTGGAGCGTGGTAAATGCCCGCAGATGGTAGTGGT
This sequence comes from Esox niger, assembly GCA_016801105.1. Taxonomy (NCBI): domain Eukaryota; kingdom Metazoa; phylum Chordata; class Actinopteri; order Esociformes; family Esocidae; genus Esox; species Esox niger. The sequence continues at coordinate 3,587 of JACXGJ010013669.1, read as the reverse complement.
TAAATGGTGTTGCAGATTTGTGTGTGTGTGTAGAGTGTGTTTAGAGTGTGTGTTTGTGTGTTGTGTGTGTATGTGTGTGTTTTCCATTACTAGGGCAGTGGGTCACCCTGTCTCTCCTGCTCTGCCAGCTCTATCAGACCCTGGCTGCCGTTCCTCCTCAGAGACACATTGCAGCTGGCCAGACTGACTGTTTATTGTCTTTGGTTACAGCTGGCCAGGATACGAATGTTTTGTTTCAATAAAAAGGCAGATAGAGTACATTAATTTCCTCTCATGCATTTGTATTTGTTCGGTGGGAGAGCAAGAAAGAGAGGGTGAGAAACAAAACAGCAGGAAAAGGAGGAAGGAAGAGAGGACAAGAAAGAACGAGAAGATGACGAACTGTAGACATTTAACTTCAACCTTAACCAGTTAACCCTTTCCTTAACCATAACTCCTTAACCAAACACTCTGCAAAACTTCAGTGACAAACAACTTATTTCCCAAAACCTTAATACAATGAAACAGTCATTTGAGCCTTCTTTTCGTCTACTTTTACTCAGCTAATATTCAGGAAATCTTAGTTGAGTTGTAGTCAAGCTGTATTTTAATTGTACTCGAAATGTATGTTAGTCACATTTTATTTTCTATCACACAGAATAGGCCCAGTAGCACCCAGCTTCTAACCTAAACTAATTCCACAGGCTAATACAAGTATTGGAAATGGTAACAAACCGACAGGTTGTGTGGGTTTGTTTTTATTTCAGTTGAATAGTTTCAATTGCACCTGTCAAATATATAGATTGCTTCTTAATAATCTTAAAGGCTAAATCAAACCCAAAATAATTTCATGTGAAATCACTTTGCATTCGTTTTAGTAAAGTAGTTACAGTTTTGAGGAATAGAATTGTTTTAGCTACGTAACTTAATAATAAAACAATATTTGAACATATGTTTGTGTGATTTTCAGTTCACTCACAATCACTGCAATCAATTACAATCAACAGAAATGCAATTTCATGGTGCAGAAAACGAAGCATTTCGATAGGATTGAGATTTGGGATTTTACTGTGCCATTCCGTGACCCATGGTTCTTTTTGAGCCGTGCTGTCATAGCTTTGCTTGTATGTTTTGGGTCATTGCTCAGTTGCGAGATCCACGTTAGATTCAGCATCAGCTTTTTGACTGATGGCCTCACATTCTCCTCAAAAGTTCTGTGGTATGATATGGAATTCCTAGTTGACCAAATGATGTCAAATAGGTCGGTCCCTGTGGTCGCAAAACAGCCTCAAACCATTTTGCCACTGCCTCCATGCATACGGTGATATGGGGTTATTGTATTTGGCATCCTTGCAGCCAGTCGACTCCAACTTTGACTCCATTTTTCATAGCACTTTGTTCCATTCATTTTGATCTTTACCCAGGTGTTGTTTGGCAAATGGCAGTTTTATTCTTGAGAGCAGACTTCTGCCTTCCTTGCCTCCCATGTAGGCCAAATTGGTGCCGCTTCTGACACTTCAACATTGATTGTGGCAAGAGTGGCCTGCGAATGCCTTGATTTTAGAGGCTTTTATCGGTCAGCTACTCTGACTTTGGTGGGACAACCGGTTTTATATAGATTCCCAGTGGGCTGGAATTTTCTCAAATTTTAGATGATCCGTTGACAGTGGATTTATGTTTTTCGAATAGCTTGGAAATGACTTCCAGATTCTTGATTGGGTCTTTTGATCTTGGTATGACCGATATGGTGAGTACATACTGGCCCAAGGCCCTAAACTCAAAGGTTAGATTTGCAGATTCATTTTGCATAGATCATGTTGTAGTTTGATATGGAGTTGTAGCCTTTAGTGTTTCCTGTCATATTAAAGCAGATTTGACAAAATATACCCGTCTTTTCTTTGTCAGAGGTTTTCTACACTTTGTTTAATTATTTACTTCTTTGCCTATTTTCTGTCCAAAAGATTTAATTTATTTGATTGATTTGATTTTATAACCTCATTGTCAATTTTCCAACAGCATATTGTGCCTACCCCAACCATCGTAGATTGGCCCGTGGGTGGCTTAGAGCAAAACCACTACCTCCTTGATCCAAAGAATCTACTGATCTACTCAATGCTGAAGCCATTTTTATTATATTTTAGCTCCAATTGATTCTCCTTTAGCTGCGACTTAGAAACAAGGACAGTGTGATCAGATTCTCCTTTAACTACAACCTAGAAACAAGTACAGCCTGATCAGATTTTTCTTTAACTACAACCTAGAGACAGGGACTGTCTGACCCGGTTCTCTTTTGAGCATCCACATAGTTCTGTAGCTTCTTCGGTTTCCTTTCTCAAGCTGCACTGCTGGAGAAAGAACCATTGGTGTGTGTGCTCATGCATATATGTGTGCCCCTCAGCATGAAGGACAGGAGAAGATGCTCCCTCCTGGAAGTCACAGTTATGTACTCAATAAGATGGTTTCAGCAATGTTCTGTTTTCTAGGCCTATTTCATAAAGTAATGACCTTGTAATCATTTTGTATTGACCGCACAAAATGGTCTGTGAACAAGGGGTACTTTTGGGTCTTTACTTGAAAGAATATGTCACAATTTCTTAGTAATTACCCTGTAATTTAGTATTTCAGGGTAGAGTACATTTGCAGCCATATTACTTGTTCTCAGAATGAAAAACTTCAACTAACCCTCAAGGATGTGGTTAAGAACACACACCCCAAAGCAGCGTTTACTATCAGTGTTTACTGTGAAACTTAGTAGTAAAGAAAACCGTTTGTCATTTCAACAATAACACAAAAACACGCCTCAAATCCGATTGGACACAGACTGAGTTGCTAGGCGGATGTCTGTAACAGTACTTTGTATTAACCTATCGGTGCTGTGGGTTTTCAAACATCAAAGTTGATTTGTGTTGGCATCACCCCCACCCATTTCACAGGTTCAAAATGATGTTACATCCTGTGACAATGTAGCTTCCTGTTACCAGAAGTTTATTTCAGTTTTTTTATTTTTTAAAAACTGCTTTTCAGAAAAGATATTCCAAATACACATGTGTTTGTTTAATTCCGACGCAGTTTAGTGGAAGCTTTCACACCTCAAGTGTTCATCTGATGATTGTGTGATGATAAGCCACAGTGTTAGTGATGGATGGTGAAGGTTTGATACAGACTGCTGACAGTTGGCTTTACCTATTTGCCGACAGAATATGTGGTGTTGCAACTTTCCTGCATCCTTCGAACACCCCTCACTGTGAACATCTGCAACGTTGTACTGAGACTGTGTCCCCTGAGACTGTGTCCCCTGAGACTGTGTCCCCTGAGACTGTGCCCCCTGAGACTGTGTCCCCTGAGACTGTGTCCCCTGAGATTGTTTGCCCCCTGAGACTGTGTCCCCTGAGACTGTGTCCCCTGAGACTGTGCTCCCTGACCCAGTGTGTCTCAGACAGCGTCTCGCGCCATGACGGCTCAGCGTCCATGACTCAGCCTTCTGACTGCTTCGAGACAATGCAACATGTTATGAACAACGTTGCCCCTGACGACGTGGATTAACACTAATGGCCAGGAGCTGCTCTCCACTTTGTCCCTTCCTGTAGCCTTGTTCCCCCTCTCCGCTT
>JACXGJ010013668.1:0-16032 GCA_016801105.1 Esox niger | reverse complement strand
GTGTGTGTGTGTGTGTGTGTGTGTGTGTGTGTGTGTGTGTGTGTGTGGGGGGGGGGGGGGGGGGGGTCTTGCTCATTGTCATGGAAATTGAATAAATAGGAAACAAAGGTATGGTATTGTGGTAGTATCGGATGCACAATCTTGTAATGGCAATGAGTTACGCAAAAGGAGCAGAACCTAATCCCAAGACTTGTTTCATAAGTTATCTTATAAATGGTAGAACTCATACGTGGTGTTTTCTGTCTGAAGTGCCTTTAATGATGTAAGACGTTAAAGGCACAGGGTATATACTGGGTATATAATCACAGGGTACATACTGCTCCGGAAAAATGTTGAGATCACTGCACCTTTTTCATTCTTTTTCAAAAAAGTGAAAAGGGAAGGGTTAGAGTGAGGAACAGATCACTGCAAATTGAACTTTTCTTTTCAACTTTTTTAGAAAGGAAAGAAAGTGTTCTCAAAAAATGTCTGTCCTAACATACACAGGTGCTCTTTCAGTCCCTTTTTCTCCCTTTTTCTTTCTCTCGTTTCCTTTCAAACACACACTCTTCTCCGGGTTGTATTAGTAGCTTGTGTGTGAGGGAGAGAGTGTGTGTGTGTGTGCGCGTGTGTGTGCTTGCATTTGAGAGGAGTGTTGTCGGTGTGCTCTATGGAGCTGAGGGCACGATGAGGGGAAATTGCTACAGGACTCCCAGGGGAGCAGAGAGGAACTGAGGATGTTTGAAAGTTGCCCTGTGACTTCTTTGTTTCAGTCGGTACACACACGCACATAACGCACAGCACAAAACCCACCCAAAAAAATCACACTCAACACACAACACATTACACACACACCGCACAGACAACACTCGTATGAGCTAGGCGAGTAGTGTTAACAGCGCAATCATCTGCGCCGGCGTACACAACCTCAAGCTGCACAGTTATATAACTCACTCTGCCATTTCAGCTGATTTCTAATGTTTAGTGCTGGCTGACAGTGGCGTCGTTAGGCCTGGGCACCCGGGGCTATAACCCCGGATCTTTTATGAATTGCCCCGGATCTCAAATTGACCCCCAAAATGATTGTAATATTTAGCCCCTGATCTATAATTCTGATTGCGCATTATGACAGTGTAGACAGGTAACCGCTAGCGTGTACAGCGCCATTTTCCGCATGTACATTCAAAACCCTGTACTTTCTGTCCCGGACGGGGCGGGTGGTGGGCTAAGACCTGAATGTATGGTGACCCTAGCGACGCCTCTACTGGCTGTACTGGGTTGTATGTACTGTATATCTGGGCGGGGGGCGACGGGACGTGGACGCAGTGCTGCTGTGTAGGTCCTGAGTGCAGCTGTGGTGGAAACGTGACTACATTGGAATCAAGAGAATGAACCGGTGATAGTTCTCACTATTATAATGCAAGATGGTAAGAACAAAAGAGTAACCCCGATGAGCCATTACAGATAGCGACGCCTCCCTATCAAGAAGAAATAAGCAAAGCAAAAGGAGAAGAAACAGAAGAAACAGAAGCCAAAAAAGAAGAGTGTGGTGCACTCTGATATGCGTTGTTGGTACTTTGTCTACGTGTGGCCCCCTCCTATTGGCAGCTACTATTCTGCCCTATGTTGTTGCTAAGCTAGAGATCTAAAAAAGTACACGTAGTTAGGCACATCTGCTGTTGCGTTTCCTCAATCTTGTCCCAAAAAATATATGCGTTGTTTCCTGTTGTTGTCGCCCAAGAACACTTTCTATGTATTTTAGCTTATCCTGTGTCATGTATGCATGTGAGACCTAAAGTTAAAGTGTTGCAGTCTTCAAGCTGTTAGTTAATCCACCTTTCAGCTACCTGGGCTGTGATGTCAGCTAACATGGGAAGTTGGTTTAGGTGGTTTAGAGCCCAGCGCTGCGCGGCCACACCCATACACTATGCGCGGGTCGGCTATTGCTTCTCCTCAGAGCCAACTTTCTCACTGCGGAGTTAGCATACAGAGCTTGCCGAACCCTCCTCTACCAGCTGGAGTGGGCAGGCATAGATACAGAGGACAACATGGAGAGTATCTCCTAGGCATTTCTCTTGTGTGTTTGTTTGTGTGTGTGTACTTTGCAGCATTGTCATTTAGAGAGGCTGTAAAGCTGATTGTAAAGCTGTACTCTCCAGCTGTAGATGATGTCTGATTGTAAGTGTTGCTCCTTTAGTAAAGGTCAGATGTGAGCTATGTGTGACTGCCTCGGTACATTCACACCTCTACTGCTGAAGGGTAGCATACGCAATTGATGATGGGATTAAAATTCAGTGGCGTAATTAGATACAAGGTTAACCTGGTTAATTCTGGCTTCAAAGCTGAATGTAATTTCATATTTATAATGTAGCTTGCTTTGATGCTACATCCCAGTGTGTATTCTATTTAATTCAATTCAATTCAGGCCAAATGAGTGATGTTTAATGAATCAGATATTCTCTGAGCATCTTTCATCCCTTAATGAAACACTGCAATTCCAGTGACAAGGCTGAGAAAACAGAACGGAACTGCGACCACCGCCATACATTAAGCTACAGCAGGTTGATCGTGAACAGAGATAGTAGAGGAAAGACACCACTCCACCTTTACAACTCCAACAGACCCCTGGCCTGTACCTTCGACAGATAAACACGTTGTCTCTCTGTCTCTCTGTCCCTATTCTGTCAACATGTCTGCCCTCCAAAGGGGCTGGTCATTGTTGTTATTCTGTATATTAAAACCAGTTGTCTCATCTATATTGTGTTTGTATTGAGATTCCAGTGCCTCTCCTCTCTTGTCAACATACTGTAGCCCTTCACTTCATCCTCTCAACCCGTGAAAACCCCAGTATCTACACAGTGCTGTTGTTTGTAGACCTCTGCTCTTCATTCGAAACCATCATTCCCAGCTGAACATGTCCGGCTCCATCTGTCAGTGGATCGCTGACAGGATGCAACGTGTGATGCTGGAAATCTTTATTTCTCAATACGAAACAAACAACAGGATGTGCATTCTCACCCCTACCCCTATTTAGGACCATGTAAAATGGATGTTGTGGAGAACGTGGACAGAATTCAGAATTTGTGGACTGTGGTCCAACGTTGTCATGAGATCGATGAATTCATGTATCGTTGCCGGTGGCCTGTTGCAGTAGAATAACCCGGAAACTGATGGTTGATTTCAGGACATGCCCCCACCTCCCCCTGAAGATTAAAACCTAAGCTTGATCAGTTGAATTGTCAATGGGAGGGCAACATGAAAAGGTCAGATGGGATGGTTACATGACGGCGTCAGATGGGAGGGCAATGATGCAAAGTCAGATGGGAGGGCAACATGACAGCGTTTTACAAGAAGGCTGACCAGCAGGTGTACTCCAGACTTCTGAAAATCACAGTGTCCATTCTCACCTCCTCCAATCACAGGGTCCATCCTCACCTCCCCCAATCACAGGGTACATCCTCACCTCCTCCAATCACAGGGTCCATCCTCACCTCCCCCAATCACAGGGTACATCCTCACCTCCTCCAATCACAGGGTCCATCCTCACCTCCCCCAATCACAGGGTCCATCCTCACCTCCTCCAAACACAGGGTCCATCCCCACCTCCTCCAAACACAGGGTACATCCTCACCTCCTCCAATCGCAGGGTACATCCTCACCTCCTCTAATCACAGGGTCCATCCTCACCTCTTCCAATCGCAGGGTACATCCTCACCTCCTCCAATCACAGGGTACATCCTCACCTCCTCCAATCACAGGGTACATCCTCACCTCCCCCAATCACAGGGTACATCCTCACCCCCTCCAATCACAGGGTACATCCTCACCTCCTTTAATCGCAGGGTACATCCCACATCCTGGTCCTGTACACCTTCATTAACTGCCCTCTGCCCTCCCACATCCAGGTCCTGCACACCTTCATTAACTGCCCTCTGCCCTCCCACATCCAGGTCCTGTACACCTTCATTAACTGCCCTCTGCCCTCCCACATCCAGGTCCTGTACACCTTCATTAACTGCCCTCTGCCCTCCCACATCCAGGTCCTGCACACCTTCATTAACTGCCCTCTGCCCTCCCACATCCAGGTCCTGCACACCTTCATTAACTGCCCTCTGCCCTCCCACATCCAGGTCCTGCACACCTTCATTAACTGCCCTCTGCCCTCCCACATGGGTCACACTCTTTTCCACACTTTTTTATCCTGGCTTTCTTTGATGTATGTTATTACCTCACTCTAATCAGTTTAGTCTATCATCACGCGGGCAGAATTGCATTTGGTCATGTCATTATGAGTTATCTAATTACATTTTTCTTTTTTTCTTACCGTGGTCAGCTGAATGTTGCGGACCAGGCGATATAAGCCAATCCGGTAAATGTATTAATCGAAAGGGGAGAGTAAGGGGAACACACTAGTTATCTCCATTTTGTCTCAGACACACAAAGCCTTTGAGATAGCCGAATCCGTCCAGAGACGTCAGTGGCAGTTGTCTTGTCACATAGACAATCGCCCTGACGAAGGCAGTGGAAAATCAACCTGATCAGGTGCACTTACAAATACATTCCTTACAAATGACCAGTTAGAGCTAAAAATGTGTGGAAGTTGTTCCATATTCAATCGTCTCTGGATAAAGGTGTTTTTTGTTAAACAAATAAAAAATCCTATACAACAAAATAAAAATGCATATTTTCCTTTACATCATATGAAGAGAAAATAGGAAATGTGCATTGGTCCTTTAACTCTAGATCATAAAACAAAATTATTTCAGCAAAATTCATCTTGAAGCAAATGGATTTGTAAATGTTTTGCTCACAGAATTGAATTCCTTGGACCCGTGTGTATTTAACGTCCTGTATGCAGAGTGCAGGTGGACAGTTCCTGTCAAACAGGAACTAAACGTCCATCTGAACAGCATCATTAACCAGCCATCAGGTCCATAGAGACTAACGTGAGTGTTTCTCACGTCAAGACACCTCTGAACTATTAACAAATTATTGTCCAATTCCAGGACCTGCCCATGTCTTGTCTTTTCCCTGAAACCTACACATATTAAACCATATCCTAACCTACACTGAGTTAACCACAACTTAATATACACTGATAAAACCACAACCTAACCTACACACACTAGCAACAGTTTGGAGATCACAACCTAACCTACACACACTAGTAGACAGTTTGGAGATCACAACCTAACCTACACACACTAGAAGACAGTTTGGAGATCACAACCTAACCTACACACATTAGAAGACAGTTTGGAGATCACAACCTAACCTACACACACTAGTAGACAGTTTGGAGATCACAACCTAACCTACACACACTAGTAGACAGTTTGGAGATCACAACCTAACCTACACACACTAGTAGACAGTTTGGAGATCACAACCTAACCTACACACACTAGAAGACAGTTTGGAGATCACAACCTAACCTACACACATTAGAAGACAGTTTGGAGATCACAACCTAACCTACACACACTAGCAGACAGTTTGGAGATCACAACCTAACCTACACACATTAGCAGACAGTTTGGAGATCACAACCTAACCTACACACATTAGCAGACAGTTTGGAGATCACAACCTAACTTACACACACAAGCAGACAGTTTGGAGATCACATGATTATGACATACAGTTTATAAATGTGGGTGAACACAGAGAGAATATTTCACCATACTGTTTATCCTCTTTTGTTATGCTTGTATTTATATTAATTCCATTGTGGGTGAAACGATAGATCCAGCTTAGTGTGGTTTGTCTCCCTCATCTGTCTTCATTTAATGTGCAGTTAACGCCCATGCACTTTATCCTATAGAGCCCATTACTCACAATGGCAGCCATTTGAATATTTTATTGAAGGGAATTTTAATTGAACATTGGCTTGTGTGTTCAAAGCAAATGAGGCCAAATAGCCTGGGAGCTGTGATTGTATCTGTGTGTGTGCTTGTGTGTGTCTGATTTGTGTGTGTGTGTGTGTGTGTGTGTGTGTGTGTGTTTGAATCCAGTTTCTGTGTTGGTGTGTCTAGGTTTTTCTTTTCTGTTTGTGGCTGTGTGTGTTTGAGTGTGTCTGTTGCGTGTTTGTTGTGTGCACATAGGTGTGTCTATGTTTGTCTTCGCTGTTTGTGTCTGTCTATGGTTGTATGTGTAATATTCATAGGAGTGCTCAGCCCATCATCCAATGCTCAGGCCATTGTCCAGTGCTCAGCCTGTATATGTAGATGAAATACAGTATATCATGTAGATGAAATACAGGAATGCATGCACACACAAGTCATATAAATTGTCTGGCTGGTTTGGCCGGACAGAGATGGTAATTGTAGGATTCAGTTATGTCAGTTGCCTAGGGTGAAGCCATACAAAGTTAGAAAAGCAAGTACAGTATGAGTCAAGCTGGTCAGTCCATCAGCTGTCCTTCTGCCTCATGTTGCTAGAGAGACCATTTTGTCTTTTACATAACAGGTAGATTAAACAACCAACATTTAGTTACAAACACAGTAACAGTATGTACTGTCTTTTTATAATATAGGGAAATTACTTCTAAATGGCCTATGTGCATGAACGGATTCGTATGCATATGTGCTGTGGACTTCTGGTGGCTGTACTCATGCTTATTTTAGATCCACCGGGGAGTGTACTGTAGTGGAACGCACTGATACAGTTAAAGGCTCTTTCTAAACACTAATCTTAGAATATCCAACAGCAATTCCTCGGCACCCTTACCCTCAAACCCCAGGATTCTTGGCAAGCCTATTCCTCATTAACACTACAAAGAAAATCTGTTTATTGGAGATAATCTACTGAAGACCAGAAGGGAAGGATATTGACCAAGGCTAATGCTGTTCAGAGTACAGTTAGTCTTGTGAAGCCTCCAAAATCTCATCACACCTTCCCTGGAAACGTATTTAAAATACGGTCTGATTAGAGCAACGGTGCCCGTTGTTAAGATTTCTGTTGGATGTTAGATTTTCAAAAACATTCTCCCACCTTCCCGTTGAAGGCTTGGTAGTTGCTGGGTCCGCCTATTCATAATGTAATTTAGACATATTTTATGTTTAAGTAGAACAGTATGACAGGAGCTACATACTGCTTTAGAAAACCCATTACTCAGCATTACAGGTGACGTTATATATCCTCTAAAGCTAGTGTGAAGTCCGGTTATATTAATGATGATTTACCTTGCCAAATGTTACGTCTGTTCTAATTAACAGCAGTGTGTGGTTTAACAAAACACTGCCATAAATCAATGTAATCTGATGGGATTATTAATCACTGGCTATCCTAATTTAATGTTGCAATTAAAACTCTAAAATGCTCCACAGGACGTTATGTCATACGTTTTTGTCAAGTCCCGCATTGGTCCCTGGACTTCCATGGGGGTACTTGGCCTTTCCACATGGGGTACTTGAGAAGACTAATGAGACCATAAACTGACCGATAAAATGAACATGTGGGGCTACTTCAAGGGTATCTCAGTACAGGCAAAATTCTGGTCAAATAAAAATTGTTTGTATTTAATTCTGTGATACAGTTTGTATGTTTTGGGAATTTATTTTAAAATACATTATTCGAAACTGTGTTTATATTATATATTATCATTTGTTTGAGATTTTTTTCACAGATTGTTAGGAGGGAGTCCATTCAGATCAGAGCGGTTTCCTATGGAATATTTTGGTAGTTTTGTGTTGGCTAGTTTCATGTTCTGGTGGGTTGGCTGGTTTCATGTTGTGGTGAGTTGGTTTGTTTCAGGTGGTGGTGGGTTGGGTTGTTTCAGGTGGTGGTGGGTTGGCTGGTTTCATGTTGTGGTGAGTTGGTTTGTTTCAGGTGGTGGTGAGTTGGGTTGTTTCAGGTGGTGGTGTGTTGGCATGTTTCAGGTGGTGGTGGGTTGGCTTGTTTCAGGTGGTGGTGGGTTGTCTTGTTTCAGGTGGTGGTGCGTTGGCTTGTTTCATGTGATGGAGGGTTAGCTTGTTTCAGGGGAAAAGCAGAGTTCTTAAATGGGAATTCAACTTGTGAAATTTTGCTGAAAGCATATCAAAGTGAAATTTCCTCTACAATTTGTGCAATAATAACATCATTATATATTCAAATTATGTTTCATTCTACACTCTATTCACTATTCAGTACTTTTACTCTCACTAGTTGTCACTTTTCAGTCACCCAAAATAAAAATGTTTCAAAACAATGACCACTATAAATACAGATTAAATATGGACATTTTTTCTTGTTATAAAGCAAACATTTTACTTACAGTATTAGTGATAATTTAGAGGGAATTCTGAGACTGTGAAATGCTGCAATTAGTCAAATTGCAGTGTGTTTATCCATGCCACTGCAAACTACTCTGGGTTTAAAATAGTGCAGTTCACCTGAACAGTTATTTTTGTATATAGGATATTTATAAAGTAGGAGCAGAAATCAAGGACCCCACTCTTCACTAACAAATTCCACTAAAACTTCAGTTATCCCATACCTCAATTCTAAACTAATTCAAAACAACAGTAAGCTCTATTCGACTTGAGACTCCTGTTTATCACCCGAATATAGATAAATAATGCTTGGCATAGTGGTGATGTCAGACATAGTTGGGTAGGAGACAAACAATTTGATGCTGACATTAGGATTTCAGGGCCTGCTCTGACAAAATAACTGTTAGAATACAGTATATCTCAGAGGCCTTATTAATATCATGCACTTTTGCAGATTTTTCAGGAGCTTACTGTTATTTATCTTAATGCTGAGCAGGCATTCTGATTAGATTGAATGTACATACTGATTTACTGTCTTACAGACGTTTGATACGTTCATAACGTGTAAATATCATACATAAAACTACTATATATTCCTGTTCAGGAATTGTCCACAGGGGTTATAAGAATAACCATTCTGTTGTGGTTTTGTTTGTTTTGTCTAACCCTTTTGGTGGCAGTCAGGCTCATTATGCTTTTTGTGGTAAAATATGTTGTATTTGAAAGAATGCCCAATCAGGCTGGTTGCTCCTGATTGTTGTAGTGTTGAAAGGAAAAATTATTCTTTAACTTGTTCTTCTTAAACCAACTTTTTTGGCACAGGGCAGCAGAGTTTGCACCTAAAATATATGTTTTTTTGCAATTTATTGTCCCTCCTATCCTGCCCAGGACAGGATCCCGGAAACGAGAAGCAGCCCCATGATGCTGCCTTCACTGTACTGGACAGTAAGTGCTTTGGGTGATGAGCCGTGTTGGCTTTGGGCCAGTATGTATGCATTTCTATCACTTACAATACATTACAATACATTTTGAAGTTACAAAATATTATTAAAGGTGAAAAAAGGTCAGTCATGATTTATTGCTGTCAAACTGGATATGCTTGTCCTGCGCTCTTGTCTTCCCACACCAGTACTAATCACTTGTCAACCATTGGTCAATCATTAACATGCACTGTGTTTTAGTTTAAAACACTGACTAGATTGGCTTTTATCCAGTCGGTCTAAATTACAAATATAATAAAATAGGTAAAGGTACTGTATATCAAGTACAAATGTTCAGCATACTAAGTCCATTATTCAAATCCTAAAACCTTCTTGCACTGTGCAATCCATCGCTACTGGCTACATTGGACAATCTTCGTGAACTCGAGCACTCAGCATTCTGCTCTCCATCTCACGTGTGAGGTGACCTGTGTTGTGGACAGAATCAATCCAGGCATGAAACAAATGCATGTCATCCTCTGAATTTCTTATGCCTATCAGAATAGACCAATGATTTTTTTTTTTAATAAAAAAACAAATTACTTGGGTTCGCTTAGCTCCATTAGGTGCTCAGTGTTCATTCAGTATTGAAGTAAATGTTATTGTAAAACAGTTATCTATTGAGTCAATGGATAACTTTTCCGCTCCCCTCATGATTTGTATCAGCCTTTAAATGTCATTATCGGTTGACATGTTGTGTAGCATATATATGCGTTTTTGTTTATATTACTCCGCAGATCTCCACACTATTTACATATTCTGCATGCTGAAATACTGCGTAGACATATACTGGAGTTGCGGTAGCTAGTAATATGTGTCCTGTGGCTCTGGTTATGTTGGCCCTGATGTATACACTACAGATGTCATGCTTGTTCACAGAAGGAGGTCAACAGTGTGTTACACAAGCCCTCTGCTCCCATGTGCTGCTTCTGCACCCCAGGAATGTTTCTCAGAAAGTGGCCGAACTGTCAGTGTGCCTTCTGGCTGGCCTCTAAACAAAAGGTCGTTGGGGGGTCGAGGTAGAAATCAGCCAGTGAGAGAGTAAACCGCTCTGACTACTCTGGGAGGCCTTTTAAAGAAGGGCTCTTTCTTCCTTTGTGCTTTCTTTACCTTGACATTTTCAAACTGTATTTCATCAGGATGGATAGCAGGAGCTTTTGCGGGGCGTATTCGAAACAATGTCTCTCTAAATTTCAATTTCTCTCTCACACCCTCTCGGTGTCACACACAAGCACACTGTCTCCCTCCTGTCTCCTGTGTTTCACACGGTCTCCCTCCTGTCCTCTGTCTTTCACACTGTCTCTCTCCTTTCACACTGTCTCTCTCCTGCTGTCACACCCTCTGTCTGTTTGTTTCCTTCTCTCTGTATCTTTTCATCATTCTCTGTCATCGTCCATCATTCATTATTCATTGTTTCATAATGTACTATTGCACTAGAGGGAATAACAACACCGGCTGTATGCTGAAACCTGCTTAACGTTGCTGGCAGCTAGTGTTAGATACTATTACTTCTTATCTATTGAATAACTCTTTTGTTTACATTTCTTCTTACATATTATTTTCATTTTTTTAATCGTATCGTATTACCTATGCATGCACTGTTGAGAAGGTTTTTGTAAACCAAGCATTTCATTAACCCGATAATGCTGTTTTTAATGTGTAATGATGAATAAACTTTGACATTAATTTGTATCAGTTCCTCCTGCATTTGTAACATCTAATTAAGTAATATTAGTACATTTTAAGGGGGTGGTTTGCAATAAGCTGTCAATTGTAGCTGTGTTTTCTTTTTTTACTTGAGTTTAACCTAAATTGTGTGATGTACCCACATCCATCCTGCCTATTACTGGCGGAGAACAGTTGAGTAGAACAGCTAATAGCATCTGTGTGGTGGTGGTTGGGGTTTTCCTATCGGAACCGCAGGAGGGCCTTGATGGATCTACAGTCGCTAATTACTCCAATAGTTGACCCTTTCAGCCCCAACTTCCAACAGTGTAAAATTCTATGGGCCCTCTAAAGGGACTATTATCAAAAGGTCTGTGCTAGGAATATTGAATATTCTCTTTTCATTCTGCTACGTGCTTGTAATTGACTCAGTCGCAGAGGATGTGCGCTGCCTTTGTTATCAAGATAATTCTCATAGTAAAAGTAATTTCATATGTTGTCACATACAACCAGCCAGAACTGTAGAGGACTTATATGTGAGAGAACTTTTGTTGAGCTGTGTTCACAGTCTTCCTTGTTCCTTGTTATTTTGGTAGAAAACGTTGTAAGGCATCTATTGTTGCTAATCTGTCATGTAAAGGTTATTAACAGGTGTTGGTCCTCAACAGGAAACACTCCCTAGTCCCTTACTAATTAACGATGGGTATGATTTCAGCCATTAACCTGAAGCATTTGGTTGTGTAGGTTGCTTGTTCATGTATGCATATATGAGTAACGGTTCACTCAATATTATATAGCCTTGTCTAATTTTATTGTAATTGCAAGACTATTTTAGTGTGTGGCATTTGATAATCATATTCTATAATAATTGTATATATCATTTTGGCATGCCAGCCTGTCTAGAAAGTATTTACAGAATAATGTAGATAAACTGGGTTATTTTCTTTTGGCGGTTGGCAGGGTGCTGGAAGGTTCTGCGAGTATGTTAAAGTGTGAGTGCAGTTTGTACCTGGAACATTATTCACCGCTCCCGGCCCTAGGCCCTCTACTGACTTTGTCTGCCCCTAGGCCCTCCACTGCCTTTGTCTGCCCCTAGGCCCTCTACTGACTTTGTCTGCCCCTAGGCCCTCCACTGCCTTTGTCTGCCCCTAGGCCCTCCACTGACTTTGTCTGCCCCTAGGCCCTCCACTGACTTTGTGTGACCAAAGGCCATCCACTGACTTTGTGTGACCAAAGGCCATCCACTGACTTTGTGTGACCTAAGGCCCTCCACTGACTTTGTCTGCCCAAAGGCCCTCCACTGACTTTGTCTGCCCAAAGGCCCTCCACTGACTTTGTCTGCCCAAAGGCCGTCCACTGACTTTGTCTGCCCAAAGGCACTACACTGACTTTGTCTGTCCCAAGGCCCTCCACTGAATTTTTCTGTCCCAAAGGCCCTCCACTGAATTTGTGTGCGGTGCTCAAGTAAGAACTCCACTAAGGCTGTCTACTGTATGTGTTCCCTCCTCAGAGCACATCAGCCCTCCACTGCACCGGTCCCCTGTCCCGTCCTGGCCATCCCCACTGCCAACCACTTCAGTCCCCAGGAATTACCCAAAGCAGAATCGATGTGGCAGACAGTTAGGCAGACAGGCAGGCAGACAGGCAGGACGGCTAGGTAGGCAGACAGGCAGGACGGCTAGCCTTCACAGAAACTGGAGCACTCCTCTCCTCACAGGCTGATCTGAGAGAGAAACACAGCCAGGCACACACAGAAAAAGGACCAGAGGCAAACAGTTAGAAAACACTATGTTAGGAGAAAGGGGGCAGGCATTAGTGTCGGTCTGTTTGTCCTTTACTGTAGTCAGAGCTAGGGGTCATTTTAGTGCACTACTCAGACAATGCTTACCTCGCTTGTCCTTCTGAAAAATGTTTGTTTTATCATTGCTAATCACACTGCTAGCTAAACCAAAAAGTTCTGGTCAGCTCCTAGGCTTTTAGTGGAGAATGCATTTATCGGACAACAACCACAGTTGAGCTTGCAGATGCCTGACTTACCAGGACTTCTTTGACATTACTGAGACAATTTGCCCCTCCACATGCGAGAAACACAAAAAGCTGAAAATATTAAGTAACACACATTGTCAGACTAAAGAAAACCCTTAGTGGTGTACTGGATATTAGACTATGCACTTTAGTGACAGTGTTAAGTCACAGAGCCATCTGGCACCACCACTAGTTCCCAGGGAAAGGGTATATTTTACTGCTGCCCTGACCACTGATGTGGAATAAAACATGGAAAAGGCCATGAGTACAGTCTCTTTAGCCTTACCAATTCCACCACAGTATTTATCTCTGGTTGATAAGTTCTAGAAACACTGCAGTCACATACTGTATGTAAATACAAGCACTGGCATCACATTCTGCATTTAACAGTACATAGAATCACTGCAATCACATTATGTATCTAAATATAACCACTAGTCATATTTCAATACAATCTCATATGCTCTGTTGTACTGCCTCATTCAATCCTTTTTCTATTCCAATGTTGTAATTAATCAATTGCAGTTTCCATTTCTGCCTGCTGGTGTGTGAATTGTTCTCTACATGTGAGCTGATAAAGAGTGATCATTCATTTGATTGAAAACAAAGGGATTGAACGCGGTGTTCTTTTAGAAAGGTCAGTGGTGTCAGGTTGGTGGCAAAGGTGGGAAGACAGAGTGAGACAGTTTATTCCTCTGCATTGTTCTAATTAACCACCCAGAACAGATCCAGATGCAACCGCCGAAACCAGGCAGGTCAGCCGTCATCTCTATCTGGTCAAACACATACACCGTAAAAGGAAACGCATAGGAAATATTAACCAAAGAAATTGATGATTTTCACATTAATATGCAGGTGTCTGGTTTTACTTAAAAAAATGTAACACCTTTCTTTATTTATGTGTTTGAAAGCCTTGACATTTAAGAAAATAACGTCTAGGAAATGCACTGCAAAATCTGGACGTTTATTTGACAAATACATCTGTCCAGACATGAAAAGGGAATTTGATTTGATGGTTGTAAATAGATTAAGTTCCCACAACATCTTCCTATATGGCCTGTATTTAGAGGACTGGGGCATTTCAATTTTTATTTTAAGATCATTTTACAAAATGTTTTACATATTTCAATGAAGATAGGGACATACAGTGGGGAGAACAAGTGTTTGATAGGATTTTTTATTATTTAAAAATCATACAATGTGATTTTATGAATTTTTGTTTTCGATTCCGTCTCTCAGTTGAAGTGTACCTATGATATAAATTACAGACCTCTACATGCTTTGTAAGTAGGAAAACCTGCAAAATCAGCAGTGTATCTTATACTTGTTCTCCCCACTGTATATATGAGGATTCTTGTTGTGCCAAGTTGGCATTTAATGATGAGATCAATTTCTGCCAATTCTCCTTTCACTGATAGCCTTTATTTGGGTATTTTGCTCAACCATACCTGCCACTGCTGGTACATTATACTTTGATGCCTATAGTTGTTTGCACAACTATATGCATGAAACACCATGCGCAAAGTCTATTTTATTTTAAAACCACAACTCTTGTTGGAAAAAATACATTCCAACTTGCTGTAATTTTCTAGCTTATTCCACATTTACGGGGCATGAAAATGAATGTCAGTTTTGCCTAGTTCAGACGTTGTTGTTGGCACATCGAGATCGATTCAATCCTATATTGTTATGTTGAATTGGATTATTTTAATTGTGATCGGTGAGTTCAGGTATGCTGGATGCTGTTCCTAGAGATATATTGAAGGGTGAAGTGGTGTACTGCATTCATGGAGTAGAAGCTGCTGTGTGCATATAAACAATATCCTTTAATCTAAAACATATGGTCGGGATAATTCATTTTTTCTTTTGTATAGATGTGGGATCTCACGTGAGCATATACAGTATCTGTTATTGCTTCAGGGGTACATCCGTTTTTAATTTTGTATTTCTGTTGGTATCACTTCATCCGCCTGGACCCATGTCCTTCCAACCTAGTTGTCTAGAGACGGAAATGCAAGCATGTGCTTTTACTGGAAAGATCAGAATGGACTCGAGTGACCAGCTGCTGTTTGAAACAGCAGTGTTTTTTTATGTGTGTGTGTGTGTGTCTTCACAATTGTCCTCTTTACACAGACATGTATGACCTTCAGAAGTAAAACATCAGAAGATGGCAACACATGAAGTGTCAGTAGCCATTAAACGACACACTGTACTTATAGGAAGTTATGAAGCACAGGCGGCAAAGTCTCCTTCGTTTCTGGCACAACGCCGCTGCCTTTGCCTGCTGCTGTAGTAAAGTGAAATGCACATCACAACGGACTGAAGCTTTCCAGTTGACACTCCAAATTGCATCCGCGGCACGCCTCACGGCTGTTGATTGAATGTAATTATTTTCCTCCTCTGCAATATAGGGATGCTTTTTAATCCCCCCCCAACACACTTGGTGACAGGAAAGAAGGGGGAGGAATGCCGAGGGTTTGTTGAGGGGTTTAAACATGCAAATTGTATTTGCATTCAGTGTCACTGGATTTACTTAGTTATTACTTAGTTAAATGTGCAATTTCTCCCAGCTGTTTCTCTTCCCATCAACTGCATCTAAGACATTGCGGTAAAATACAGGGCGTGTGTTTCTCTGTTTGTGTGCTGTCGTGTGTATGTTTAGTTGTTTGATTCAGGCCTTTTCATATCTTTGTCAGATTTTGCAGGACAAAATGAGCAAACCACCCATGGAGGAATAATGCAGAAGATCTGGCTGCCACATGTCTGCTGTTAATTGCTAAACCAGTGCTGGGTCAACTGTACTCCACTGGTGTAGTCAGGAGCTCCACTCCTCTGTGATCTAAATGCTGGTCAACTGTACTCCACTGGTGTAGTCAGGAGCTCCACTCCTCTGTGGTCTAAATGCTGGTCCACTGTACTCTACTGGTGTAGTCAGGAGCTCCTCTCCTCTGTGATCTAAATGCTGGTCCACTGTACTCTACTGGTGGGTGTAGTCAGGAGCTCCACTCCTCTGTGATCTAAATGCTGGTCCACTGTACTCTACTGGTGTAGTCAGGAGCTCCACTCCTCTGTGATCTAAATGCTGGTCCACTGTACTCTACTGGTGTAGTCAGGAGCTCCACTCCTCTGTG
>JACXGJ010013667.1:0-15918 GCA_016801105.1 Esox niger | reverse complement strand
ACACACACACACACACACACACACACACACACACACACACACACACACACACACACAAAACAACGAGATACAGAGCTTGTCCTGGCATACAGACATCTTTCAGTCAGTACACAAAAAAGCTTCATTAAACAGAACAAGTGTGCCCACCACAGACAGCTGGCCTGTATTTCCAGAGTTGCTTCAATCGACCCATCTAGAAAACACTGAACTTCAGAGAAATCCACATAAAACACCATGGATTTCACAAAACTCTCTCCAGTGCCATCTCTGCGTTGTCTGATTAGTGTTTGACACCCAGAAACCCTGATGAAGACTGCTTGCTGGAAAAACACGGGTTAGTTCATTATTTGTTTTCATTACAATGTAAGCCTAGGGAGTTTCAGACCAAGTCTTAAATTCAAGGGCAGCTGCCAGGCTCCCTGCTGGCCTCAAAAGGTATCCTTGTTGATGGGGACATGGCTTCAATATATCCTGGGTCAGTTGTGGTACACTAGGTCGGTACAGTCCCGAAGAAGAGCATTTGCCATTCTTGCTGTGAACCTATTTTGAATGTCTCTGTGCGGTAATAAGATCATTTATCTTGTGCCAGGAGCAGAAGATCCATAGTTGACATACTGGGGCATTGAGGATAGATGTGATAGACCAAGCCCAGACGCACCTTCCCGGAAAGTTCCTGCCACCTTTTCCACTCTCAACCAAATGCAGGATTATTTCCTAAAAGATCTGAGAAACTAATATGAGGGGGTGCTGGGGTGAAACGGTACAAATGACTTTGGGCCACTGTCATAGCAAGGCAACTCAAGGTTTGGATATTTCACAATGATGATAACAGGGACACTAAAGACTACTTTAATGTTGTGCCCACTGACTGTGTTCTTCCTTCTGCAATAAGGTGTCTTAAGAAAGTCTCAGCAACACATAATTAGATGAAATACCATCTGGCGTTCCTCAACCTAGACATCATCTAATTCACTGTGAGGGGATCACGATGTGAAGACAGAATACTGTACATGTGGCTCCATCCCTAACCAGCCTACCACTCCTTCAGTCACTCTTGGTCTTCCGTCTTATTGCCATAACAGCATAGTAGTAATTATGTTATTCTTTACATCTACTCACCCAGTCTCCCACTTATACTTCCTCACCAGAGTAGATGTAAAGAGAAGCGGCAGTGAAAGTTTCTATAGGCTGGCTCAGCTACAAAGCCATTCTCCCTACATGTTTAAGAGGGTTATTGAGTCAAATTTCTTGCTGTGAATGTATATTATAATTCAGAGGATCAACCAGAATAACTGGAAAGAGCGTGTTTTCACAGCTATAGACTGAAAATCCGATTATCATACAGAGATCACCGTCGTCATGGAAACTCAGGATCTCACATGGTGTGAATACTCCCCCCCCATCAAACGTGTCCCTTGACACATTTCTGAAATATAGAGAAAACTGAGCGAAAACTCTGAGTAAACTCTTAAAAATAGAAATGACAAATTTTTTTCTTACATTTCCATTGGTACATTGCCCTAGTATGGACCTGTTCCAGGTTCTAGGAAACAAACATTTCCAATATTTCCCTAACACACACACACACACACACACACACACACACACACAGAACTGGCATACAAGAATGACCAAAGGACCTATCCTTACAACTTTGGGATCACGAATGTCCAAGAGGTTGTTAGTATAGAAACATGCACTCACTACTGTAAGCCACCCTGGATAAGAGCATCTGCTAAATTACTCAAATGTAAGAATTCTAAATAAACTAATGCTAAGATTTCCCACAAAACACAGTATTTCATTATTTAATGATCAAAGACTTCTGTATAAAAGTTCCAATCAACTGTGAGGAGTGAAAAGAAGCCCTTTTAAAGGTTGGCTAAACAAGATCTGTCAACATTGTCTGGAGAGATAAGCGGGCGGCAGGGGAGGTTGAGTGAGAGGGGAACTCGACGAGGCAGAGGGATAGCCGGCTGATGTTCGCAGGGGCCATGGCTCTACTTCTCCCAAGGGAGTGAGGGGGACGGAGGGAGGAGAAACCAGGGAGAGGGAAGCAGCGAAAGCTCCTGTCACGTCTGTGCGGAGGAGATAACTGAAGCCGAAAGTCGTTGGAATGCTCCTTACTGTGCCAAGGCGCAGGACAGGAGCACGGCCGTCAGCGAGCAGAATGAACACATGCTGCTGTAATTCTTATCTTATTACTGGTCCCCCTGAAAAGGGAAAACTTTGTTCCCTCCCCGCCTCACTGTTTCAGTGGCCGTCCCACATTTGACCCCCCCCAGTCTCTTCTCTCTTTTAGCAAACCAGTGTTACTATATATCTACAGTGGCTGGACACTTCATGAAGTGGTGTCCAAGCGTACAAACTGGGGTAGTCTGACAACCCAAGCTGGACCGTTCAACATGCGCTTCCTCCCCTCTCACTATTACCTAGAAAGCTTTCATGAATTTAGAAATGTGGAGTGAATCCATTAGAGAACTTACATACTGCTCTCCATGTCACTCACGTTATAAAGGAAACATGTTAACAACTGCAAATGGATTTAATTACATAATATATTCTGTTATTGTGTGTAACAGTCAGCTATTTCAACAGCCCCTACAAAAGTGCATATATTTTTGTGTCTGAGCTGCAGAGATATCTGTCCTAGAGTAGGCATAGAGAGTAGGGAGTTTTCCACTCCTAGGGAGGACTATGCCATATGGAAAAGTGAAAAAAACTCAAAGGTACAGCCAGTAAAGACCCCCAAATAAAGTGGAAAGGCTGCAATGTGGAACTCTATGATAGCCGTGTGATGTGTTCGTGATCCAGCCATTGCAAATTACATGGCTTATGGCTTGATATTTAACATGATCTGGGTGCAAATGGCTGAAAATAATGGTTGGGCTGTTGTAGACTATAGGTTGTATGTTGGCAACAGCTTTGTGCAAGGGCACATCAAGATAATCATTTATAATTCAATTGCTTAAGAACAAATGACAATACATATTACATAAATAAAGGAATGTATATAACGATAAAAAAGGTGCATGGCCTATGTCATTATGTGGCATTCAAATTGTCGTGTTAACCTTTCAACTCTGACAGCTACAGTCAAAATGTCCAAGTAGCCTTCAGTCTGCTGTCATCACAACCAAATCTTCTGTAGAGAAACATATGCATGAAAGGCAAATTGTTCATTAATCAAAATCATAGCAACAGCTTTACAAGACTGACTACAAATGCCAAAATTAAATTGAAGCAACTGTGTAGAGGCGGCGTGGGAATTTAGCACGGTTAAACAGACACTGCTTCTCAATTGGATGCATGGCTGGCTAGCAGAGCTCCTCTGAGGTGTTGAATTGACAGTGTCTGTAGACAACTATACGTCTCCACTCAGTGTTGGTAGTCATATTCTCTCATGCTTTGCTTCTGCCAAATATAAGGCCCAACCATTTAGAACTGACTTGGGTGGAGTCTGGACGACAGGTACGGGCTTAAGATGCACGCACGCCCAGGCAGAGCGCTACTGCACAAACACCGACACGCCAGATGTGCAACGTTGACTCGTAAAGATATAAACCGGATTCACCGGAAGTACCGCCCCGTTACGCCAACGCATACCTACCGTGGCAGTCCGGTTCACGTATGGCCACTACAACAGTAATGTGCCACCAGAACCAATGACACGCTCTTCAACAGATCTCATGGCTGTCGGTACAATCATACAATCATACAGGAATAATAAACCGATTGAAAGATGGGGTCTGTCTGAAGGCCGATGATTCATTGTGGACATTCATGAGCTGTCCAGGAGCAGCCGGTCAATGACCCATATGACACTGTTACACCGTGTGACATACCCACTGAGTCATGAAGCGACATATATCCACGCATCCTCATCGTACACAATCGCATCACAGTTTTACAGCTAACTGCTTGCAGCAGTATAAGATCTGAGAAACGAAAACTACCAACAAAAAAAACAAAAAAAACAGAGGCTTCTTGGCTCTGCCGTTTTGCGTGGCATCCAGTCAAGTCACTCCAGTCAAGGTGACGGCCACATCGTGCTCAACCGGGAGCTACGTTAGAGCCACTGTGCCGGTTGCTGCGCCAGACTGGGAAGGAGTTTGGGGTGGGATGCTGTCCTCGTTATGCCACTCAGACTTAGTGTGGCACGGCGGGAGAGCTGGATTGACGGCCAGGGACGGAGGATGGATGGAGGGGGAGTGGGACGCCGTGTCATACTGAGCTGGGAGGGGGCTTGGGGGGGGGGCAAGGAGGGGCCTATGGTGTAATTCATCTCACTGACAACAGGCTTAGCCGGAGTGTATACGCGTGCTACAATTCACAGCCCGCTGCATCATGTCTGTACAGAGAGGCTTTGAGGACAACGTGAATGACATCTTTGTGTGTTTCTAATTACAGTGTTGTGTAACAGCGGGATCGAACGGTTGTTGAATGGTTCTGGTGCATTCGCTTATGAACACTCCGATATACCAAAACATGGCAATGACGCCTTTCCAAATACTGTATGAAGGACATATTTGTTGTGGAATTGATTAGTCTCTTGTGTAAAGACCGCATGTTCGGTCTCTGATTTGGAAGCTTCAAAAGAGCTATAGCAGACCTATGAGATACACACCATGCTAGGTTGGGATGGCCAATACATCCTCCTGAGGGTCATTTTGTCAAACAGGTGAAGATGGCCACACCTATCTATGACCCATGACCTTGGGCTTATGTAAGATCCATTACTCGAGGGAAGACGGCTTGCCATAACTCTGATTGTGTGGGCTAGGCCATTAGAGACGGATATGAGGGACTGGGGAAAATGCAAATGATGAATAGAAATCAACATAATTAACTAGTATCTGCAAGTGTCAGACGGAGTTTGCATACAGATCATTCAATGAGCATCAAGAAGAACAGGGCCATTATAATCCAATGTCTTATCCTGTGTGTGATTACGTGTGTATGTTTGTGTGTATGCGCGCGTGTGTGTGTATGCCTGGCACTCCCTGTGCATCCTGGGTGATTCATTTCTCCTGGGGTTTATCATATCAGGAGGCAGCAGAGTTATTTATCCTGACAGGCCGGCAGACAGGCAGACAGGCCGGCAGATAGGCCGGCAGACAGACAGGCCGGCAAATAGATAGGCAGACAGACAGGCAGGCAGGCCAGAGGACAGGCAGACAGACAGGCAGGCCGGAGGACAGGCAGACCGGGAGACAGGAGCAATTATTGGTTGTGCAGCTAAAATAATAATTTGTTTTCCAGTGGGTCTGAGATTGAACTCAAATTAACCAGGGTGTGTGTGCGCACCCGTGCATCACATCGTGGGGCGATGGAGTTATACGTGTTAACATCTTGATTGGCAGTGATTTTGCCATACTGAAAAGAAATGTTAGGTGATGAGTGATTTAACATTTAAGCCTAACTAGACTACAGAGATCAAATGTATCAAATTTATGATAATTATTTTACACACACACACACACACACACACACACACACACACACACACACACACACACACACATATACATACACACACACACACACACACACTCTGAGGTTTTGCCAGGTTACGTATTGGATAAAAACATTTGGTATTCAATATTCTATGTTAAGATGTTACAAAAACAACTTCCACCCTGGTTCTGACTTGGTGTTTTCCACCACAGCACAGTTAGGAGAATTTTGTCAGAAAGCTTCCTGGCAGATCAGACTTTATTATGACTCGGTGTTCACAAACAGCCTCAAGGGGAATCAGAGGCTTTTCGCAACCAAGAGGTGCTCCTTGTGATATTTTAACAGAGCAGGAGCCTTCACTTGAATGAGTTGATTTTATCCGTCATTCTTATATATTTCACCCGGAAATATGCCTCGATTTGGCAAAGGTGATGAGGGATGAATAATGTATGAGATGCTGACCTTAATCATTAGAAGCGCATGCGCACCTGCTGCCACCCTTTCAACCGTTTTCACCTTTGTAAGGAGTGCTCCAGTCCCACGATCGCCTTACAGACACGGACAAGCTCTTCGAGAAACTTCCCAAAACGTCTCAGACATATTACCACTAAAACCAATCAAAATGCCTTTCAGGCGTGCAGAATGTTGTTTGAGGAACGAGATCCAATGGAGTCTGGGAATTTTTGCCTTTTAAACCAATACCTTTTTTCCAAGGTGGGACTTTTCACCTCGAAGAAGATTTCAGGTGGATAATGTGACCGGAGAGGCTCTTTAACGTTTACTTTGGTCTGTATATCTGTTGACCTCACCGCATATTACGACTCAGGATTTAGCTCTCATCCTGTATCTATGTCCCCAGTCTCATTTAGCACTGTTACTGGGTGTTAACGATGGGACCAAAACAAGGGTACAATTCTGCCGTTGAAATTGATCCACTGTGCTGTTTACTTTCTGCATCAATGTAAAATCAACAGAGTAGGTTTAATGGAAAGTATGTCAAAGGGTTACAGCGAGTTCCTCGAAAATATGAGAGAAGTAAATTCTGCATGGAATCCTTACTTTCCTGACACCCACCCCTCGACACACACAGTCGGTTGACAAGAGAACATGGAGCTGTGACTTGTCATCACCGATGGCTTCTGCATTACCAAGACATATCTGTATGGTTTGGCTCTGGTGCCGGATATTTCCTTGACAGCCACGCAAATGTGGAAAATACGAGCCGAACTGTCAGAAGATTACATAGAATGACAGTGTGTGCGTGTGTTCGTGTCTGAGTGCGCGTGAGCGCTTGGAGTCGAAGAAAGAAAGCAAGAGTGAGTCTAAGCCGCAGAATTTCACGACATGCAAGGCACACCTCTGATAGGGTCTTTATTTACCCGATTCGACATTACTGATGGGCCATCAGATAAGGCCTCTGAAATGGCTGGCTAAAAGTAGTAATTATTCCCCATTTACCCTAATCTACACTCCAAGTGGACATGTCCATACATCACAAATGTAGAGGGAGGAACAAACGGCGATCCGTTTGAGATAAGACCACAGTTTTCCCGCTCTAAAAACCAATACCGGGTCTTCATGTTAAGATCTCAATCCATCAGAACCTTTTAAGGCAGAATGGCACTCTGTCTTTAATTACGCTACTTTTGACAGAGAGAGGAGAGAGGGCCTGAGTGGCTTGTCTGACCTGTTTGAACGAAAAGCTCTGAAGGGAAATCCAATACAAGCTGGAATGTGCTGGGGAAAGATCACTGTGCCAGACAATGGCGATAGGTAGAGCCTCCTTCATTATCTAGGGGCCTCAATCTGAGTCTGGTCAATACCCCCATTTTATAGGAAGGAGGACAGCTCTAAAATGGGACTTGGTTTCTGGAAGAAGCTAATCAATTATAGAAACCGTGTCAAACAGCAGGACCTCAGTGTGTGAAGAAGTCGATGGATGATTGGCTCAATGACCTTAAAACACACAAATGTTATCTTTCCTCAAAGGAGAGTAAATTCACCAATGAATTCCATGATATAAATGATCTTGTAATATGGTGCTCCATACTATACTTCTAGGAAAGTAGTACTACAAGCACTACTGTTAATACTACCACCACAACTTCTATTATTAGTAGTGGTCAAATACTACAACTACCGCTGTTACTCCTACTATTAATACCACTACTTTTAATACTACTGCTAGCCTGAGTGCGTTTGTAAGGCCAGAGAGCTTTTCCGCACCGTAGAATCAGTCAGAGATGTTCCGGCTAAGGTGGAAGTTGATCATTCAGACACAGGAGGAGGGGAAAAAGGGCAGCAGCAGCCGTCGGAACACTGATCCTCACAGCCCAGCGACAAGGACGACAGCTGGGATGGAAACATCCCCCCCATCTCACCCAGCCGGTCAGCCACACTTCCTGTCCCTCCCCATCGATCTCTGTCTCTACATCATTGCCTCCCTCCCCTCCCTCCACCATTCAGTTCACCTCGCAGCCTCGCTGCCTTTCCTCTGCTTTGATCCGGGCAGGTGGCTCCCATACATCCACCGCCTATTGCACCACCCGACCAGGCCTCCAAGTTGGCTTCTCCATCCACACACCCGCGGAACAGGCAAGGAAAATTGGTCAGTGGCCAGGGATTGCCTGTCTGAGTCCCTCTGCGTGACGGTCCGCTGTGAGGCCGGACATTATCGCGCGGCAGGCCCAGTTTCGGCAAGCACTTTCACGCAAACAATGACATCCTCAAGAGCGTGACACACTGTACCTCCCCCGCACGGAGCAGCAGGAGATAGTCGTGTGTAGTTC
Organism: Esox niger; assembly: GCA_016801105.1. Lineage (NCBI taxonomy): Eukaryota > Metazoa > Chordata > Actinopteri > Esociformes > Esocidae > Esox > Esox niger. The sequence continues at coordinate 7,672 of JACXGJ010013667.1, read as the reverse complement.
AATTGGTTATAAGAACATGGTCCGCGCAATACCAGGGTTGTGGGTTCGATTCCCACTGAGGCCCGTTCGAAAACAAGGCGTAGAAATACAAGCACTCATCGCTCTGGATACAACCGCCCACAAAAAAAGGTAGAGGGGATAAAGCAAGAGGTAGATAAAGGGAGGGAAAAAGAAAAAGAGGGGGTGTGACAGGATAACGCCCCCGCTTACATGGCAGCATTGAGCTGACCGACACATGACATCCTGCTCAGACTGGAACACAGTGCACGTCTAGACAATGACACTGCCCCAAACAGACATGGTTGCCGAGCCAATGCAGTCACTCTGAGGCGGACATTAAGGGAGAAACCCCAGTGATAGCAGTGGGGTGCTTCTAGTGTTTCCAACTCAGGCCCCAGGGCCAGACATTTACCATTCTGTGGTTTTCTGGTGCTATTCACCGGTTATGCCTCACGGTGCGCTCAAATGGTTCCGGTTGCATTGGTGGCCATAGCACTAAGGTACATCCACGGGGGCTGTGCCCCAGACTGCTCACTGAGTCCAAGCCTCCTGTACCCGGAGACCACAGGTTCCAAATCAATATCCTCATGCTCTTATACAAAAGACTTTTTTATTTATACATTCTTTCTGTCACTGCACATTCTCCAGACAAGCATTTTAATGTGGAAGTGCCCACAGAGAGAAAGCGTTTGCCGCTGCTTTCGACAGCGACTCCACCCACCATATCAGCCAAGCTTAGGACGCCAGTTGAATGCATATTTCATCTATCAGGGCGAATGGGAAATCATCGGTTTTCATGTACTGCTGCCTTTTGTTTCCCACAGAAGCAATCTTACCGTGTTCACACAGATCCAAACCCAGCCGTCACAGACGCTCTATCCGAGACAAGCCTCAGATTGAAGCAACCTCGCAGGCGCTGATTTAGAGAAAACGGTTTGAGAAGACCGCAAAAGGGGAGGCTTTAAGGGCCTCTATCAATCAGCGTCAGATGGCGGCGGTAGCTTACATTGCTGGCACATACAGGTGTCGTGTGTACAGTGAAACCAGACATTCAAGTCAGTGAGGCGAATCACCTCAAATCCAGACAGCAAGGATTAATGACATTTAAGGAAAGAAATGTAGACTTTCTAGCATTCTAGCATTTATTCCAGCACCATTTTCAGTACATTACAAACTGGTTGGGGTTGCGGTTCCGTGATCATGATGAACTGGGTCATCTGGAGGTACGTGGACTTGCAATCCTGCTTTTACTACACATGTGGGGACCAGATGTCTGCACAAAGATAATAAAAACTGAGAGTAATTCCACTTTGTGTTTTGGTGGTTAAGTTTAGGCATAAAGATACAACACTTACATGGACAATACCTCAAGAGAACTAGAAAAGGTATTTATTAAAACCACTCACAGGTTAAATCTCGGGCTGCTACAGAAGTTACATAATTTTTCCATACTGCAAAAACACATCACAAACAGAAAGGAAACATGAAAAAGGGATTCTCCTAATTGGCAGGATTCAAAGCTTTCCATGTCAGTGGGTAGGTACCTAATCTACACTGGAAAAACATCAGCTGATACCACAACTGTGAAACATGGTGTGTTTTACTGAAGGTAGGATACATAATGTGTATTATTATGTTTAGTGAAACAGCTACAGTTCTCTCTCTCTCACACACACACACACACACACACACACACACACACACACACACACACACACACACACACTTCAGTTCAGGCGCGTGGTAGGAGTGGTGATGAATGGTCAGTCTTTATCAACTCTCTCCTACAATCAGCCATCACCTAGTAGCGGACAATAAGGTGGTGCAGACATCTCACCCTTGTTTTCCACCACTATGATGTGCAATGATGCTGTCTGACACTGTCCATGAGAGGTGAGTGATAAAATCCCCAGCACCGCCATGTCTGACCAGGCAGTGCTACCCAGTGATATTGGTTCTGAAATCCTTAGTACTTCTGTCTGACCAGGCAGTGCTGTCCAGTGATATTGGTTCTGAAATCCTTAGTACTTCTGTCAGACCAGGCAGTGCTACCCAGTGATATTGGTTCTGAAACCCTTCGTACTTCTGTCTAACCAGGTAGTGCTGTCCAGTGATACCCATTCTGAAACCCCCAGGATTGTTGTGTCTGAACCTGTCCATGGAGAGCGGTGCTGAACTGGCCACAGAGAGCAATTTGCTGGCAATGCTGGTTGGGTGTGTCTAAACAAGCCCAGCTTATGGCAGACATGCGTCTCCATACATTGTTTGCTTTAATCTCTACCAGAAGGACGCTGCCAGCTTGGATGTTGAACCTGAGCTGGATAAAAACATGTCTTGTGTCAGTACTAGTTCTCATATTGTATTTCTTGAATGCGAGCGTTTGGATGTTTAAAAAATGTGCATCAATGTCAAATAAAGAAACAGGTAGGCGGCTGGTTTGTTGTGATAGGCTGATCTTGGTATGTTTCGCTAACATGTTGAAACGGGTTGATTGCGTCATACTGGCCACCTAATGCAGTTTCTCAAATGACGGATACAGAACCCAGGATTCAAAACAAGACCACAACCAGTAACCACCTTATTAATTATAAGTTGCCCCTTTTTCACAATTGCACAATGTGTATTGTATAGATCTGTGAACTCGCCCTCAGAGAGGGGTTCGGGGGTCAGCCATTACTGACATCAATTAAGGTTAAATTAAGGTTAATCAGCAATTACCTGGATCAATTAAGGTTAATGGCCTTGCTCAGTGGCTTAAACACAGCTTGTCCACATTGTCGGCTCAGAGATTCAACCAAATTGCTCTTATCCAAAGCTCTACCTGCCGCCCCAAAACCCTCGAACTACAATTAGCCACCCGCTCCTGCAATCATTTCACTTCTTGAGGGAATCACTCTCTATTCGTATCCATATGCATTGGAAGAACGGAGTAGGGGAATCTGTGAATAGAGCTTCTGATCACAGCTTCACGAGAGACCAATCACCAATCTCTTTCTGTCTTCCTTGTCCCTGCAGTAAGCCAATCAAAGTGGGCGTTGAGGTGGTGAGTCACAGAGGACAGAGTCCTGTGGAGCGGAAGGTAAAAGGCTGTAGCTCGGAGCGTAACACGTAGTAACCAGGGAGAGAAGCGCACAAACACACGCAGACAAATGCACACATCTACTGTGCGTAGATAACACTCCCCCTCCGATTCACCTTCTCTTTCACCTTTTTCCTCTATTGTTCAGTCTCTCTCTCTCCTGTTCTTTATTGATCTGGTTTTATATTACTTTAATAAGAAATTAAATATACGCTCCTGCCACCACCAAATTAGGCAGAAACATCCCCAACATCCCCACAAGGTTGTCTGAAGGTCACTCATTACTCCTAGCCTTCCCTCAGGCCAAGATGAGTTTGAAAATGACTGTGTAATGGTGCTAATGTCTCACAGGCAAACATATTTAACTGGAAGAGCAGCTTGATAAACAACCACAGACATTATGAATGGCATGAGAGCCAGCAAGACGCTCTTAAACTATTGATGCCATGAGAGCTCTTACAGATCTCACTGCAGTCCGTCTGTTTACTTCTTGGCCATAAGACTGTGGCATGAGCTAATCAGAAACCACTGAGGAGTGTTCCAGACAAAGCAAGCAGCACACTTACCTATTGTATAAAACAGCCACTAAACATGACCCCATTCAAACTGACCCAGATAAGGGCTAAATATCTCCAATCGTAGATTTCTAATGAAATGAATTGTAACAGTCACCATGACAAGACCCCATTGTTAAGCCTGTGGTTCCTGGATCCCTGTTGGAAGTGCGAATCAATTTCCCAAAGGAGTGATCAAGTAATCGTGAATAGGCTGGATTGTCGAAAAAGGAGAGGAAAAAGGACCTGGCACAAAGACGGACAGAGAATTTGAAATCAGACAGGATTGATTCGTGTGTAAAGAAAAGTACTGTCCGTGCATTGCCTTTCATGGATTATGCCAGCTAAGGACAATGGAATCAAATGAAGAGGAGTCGTTTGAAGCTCCACAATAAGCCAACCTTCCACTCTTTCATGTTTCCAAATGGGGGAACAACTGTGAATGTTAATCACTGTTCCACTGGATGTTTTTCTGGGTTTGACCTATTTTTAGAGGGAAAGCCACGAGAATCATAAAAAGAATATCAGTTTATTTAAAATGAAGACTTGTAAGGTGCATACAACATAGCACTATGCATACCACTGGCTGGACTCTGAAGCTAGGCAGGGTTGGTTCTGGTCAGTCCCTAGATGGAAAACCACCTTCAGATGCAACTGCACTCTCAGTCCTCTGGTCTATGTAGATACGAACGCCCCATCGCAGGGATTAGGAGACAAGATATTCAGGTATTAAAGAATGAGGGGAAAAAGATAGAAGGCATAGAAGGCCTTGACTACAAGTCTAAGCTATTGTCTTGTTCAGTTGGACTTCACCAGTGCATGGAATGGGGAAGTCCTCTGGAGAGCACCTGCTAAGATAACTCTGTCCTTCATCCATTATGTCAGCAGCAGTAGGCCCTGCCCAGTCAACAGAATATCAGCCAGGTTGATTGGAGCTGCCATTACATCCAGAAGTAGGACAATGGGTGTGCAATGTCTCTGTATCGTAAGCTGAGGACAAACCCAATTTCCAATTTGGGGATCAATGATCATTCCGTCAGTAAAGTCCAGTATTTTTCCAGGCATTTCGGACATGGCTCCGCTGCTCCACACTGAATATCCATTCACTTCCTCCCAGTGCCAGCTCTTTATCTGGAGCCCAGCCCTACCGCAACGGGACTCTGATCCCAGCCTGTCACTAATTCCATGGATGCTATCAACTCTGCCTCCACGCCCAGCCGGGTCTTACACACACACAGATGAATTTCATACACAAAGTCACACACGCATGCATACCCCAAACATAGCTGTTTGTTGTCAGTTTTTGAAATGTCTTCACCCTGAATTTGAAAGCAATGAGACCACAATGGATTGAGTCCTCAAACTGTTGCATTCATCCCTTACAGTGTGTAGTATTTACACGTAAGGCAAATAAAACCATACATTAGGCAAAAAATCTTGATAATGGACAGGAGTTTAAGATTTGTGTGAACCCAAAACCAATGGTATTATGCGATTTCAGATGTCTTCTGTTTATGGGAGATTTTAATTTGGACCGAAAACATCCTTTTGTGCTTCGTCCTCTTTCCTCTGTGACCCATTAATCAATTGGTGGTTAAGCAGGATGTCAATTTGTTAGTAGGTGAATGGAAGTGTGCTCCTGTTTTCCATAGCCACCTTTTGTCAAGGATAATCATGTGTCTTATCAGAAACATCTGCCCAACACCCTTTGAATGAGCCATTTTGGCAATCAAAAAAGCATGCACACATTTAAAAACTATATGGTTTCTATAAAAGGTCTGCCACAAAAAAGAATTTGCACTGCATACAACCTCGTTGCTTGCACTGCATACAACCTCGCTGCTTGCACTGCATACAACCTCGCTGCTTGCACTGCATACAACCTCGCTGCTTGCACTGCATACAACCTCGCTGCTTGCACTGCATACAACCTCGCTGCTTGCACTGCATACAACCTCGCTGCTTGCACTGCATACAACCTCGCTGCTTGCACTGCATACAACCTCGCTGCTTGCACTGCATACAACCTCGTTGCTTGCACTGCATACAACCTCGTTGCTTGCACTGCATACAACCTCGTTGCTTGCACTGCATACAACCTCGTTGCTTGCACTGCATACAACCGCGTTACTTGCACTAGAATGCAACAATTTGTTAATGCATGCAATGTTTGAGTATGGAAACGTCACCACAGATCTAAGTGGACAACAATGCCTGATTCACGGACCCCTAACCCTAACAAAAATACACAAACTCCAAGGAAACCATAATTACATTCCCCTTAAAAATTATCCTTAACCTAACGCTAATTCTAAAGTAAACCTAACCACAATTGTAATTTTAACCTAAACCTAACATTTTACTAAGTAACCTATTAAAAGAGGGTCCGATAAAATGTTCGCATTACTTTCATTTACTTGGCATAACCAGATTTGCAAATTAGTATATTTTAAATGCCTGTGTATACAAACACACACATATGAAACTGGAGTGTTAACTTCATATAAGCCACAGCGGTAAAAGAAAGCATCAAGTACGAGGGAGGGATTCACCTGCCTACTCTACAGCACAAATATCAGCCTGTCCTCTGTACAGTAAGCTCGCTCAGCGGAGAGGCTCCCCGTTTCTCTCTTACCTGGCAGCACACGCTCAAGTCTGGAACCTCTTCTGAGGGAGATCGAGGCTGGGGCTGAACGCTCAGATTGGTCCCTTTATCACACAGTGATGGATCAGCTCGCTCACGCACCAAACACAGTTAAGGCAAGCAAGCACTGATTCCCTCGCATGCCCGTTCCTCTCGCTCTCATGCTCTCTCCCTCTTTCTCTGACACTCCCACTCTTCCTGCCCGCATACTCTAGACCCCTCCCCATCATCTCTCGCCCTTGCTCGACCTGGCACAAACACACAGAGATAGACAGTGCCTATCTCCATTTCTCAGTTTCGCTGTATCCCTCTCTCTTTGACACCAGCTCTCTGGCACCGTATCCACCCACAACGTCTTGTGCTTTTAAAACCATTAGTATCCATCTCCCCCTGAACGGCGTCACGGTCCAGTATGGCAACTGCCTCACACACGGCGCGTGGTCAGTCCAGACCCAACGCTCCAGCGGGGCCCTACTCTCATCCAGCCATGACATCTTCCCGAAATCATGCCTGACGAAAGCCTGTAGCATTATCAAGCGCTCTTCACAGCCCAGCGAGTTGGACGTGGACTACATCAAAGCACAGGGTCTCATACAGGGAGGCTGACCACTTACACTGACTCGACCAAACGGCATACTCTACCATATGATACGGCCAACACTTTTTGATATATTTCCTGAATTGTTTAGCAGGAACCTGAAAGCCTGTGTTTGGTTTGTCTTGGGTATCCTTTCCTTGTGTAGCATTCGGTCAACCCCCACTCCTCGGCCCTCTTCCAACAGTGGTGGCATTTGATGCCACTCACGTCTCTTCCCTCAGACGACCACTCAGGAGCATTCAAAGGAATTCCCAGAGTAACTTATGCTAATGTAATGTCTCTCTGTTCCACTATCTATCTCTTTCAATTTGCTGCCTCACAACCATACACACCCGAATGTGTAGCTGAGGACACAGACAGCAACAGATAAAGGAAGCAAACCACACAATCCAATCAATCGAGCATTGATTATGCTAAGATTTATCTATCGGCATGCAGCTTAGGACTGTATGAGCACGGGTTCATTTGAGTCAAAAGAGTCCCTCTTCCAATGGCTTAGTTTGTTCTGGGTTATTTCCATTATTCATCCGACACCTGGGTCCTGACCCTGTCGCCCCACTGGAGGTCCTAAAGCTCCCAGCTCATGTATTATCATCACCCCCAACAAAACCGGGCCGCTTCACCTCAGCCTGATCTCCCACCCAACACGTCAGGGATCGCGCAAAGCTTTGAAGCGAGCTCCGTCTACCTACCCTATTTGAAACAAAGAACAAAATGGGTGTCATTCATTGGGGTGAAGCGGAACAGATGAGTTCAACGGTTCAAAAGACGACAGACGGAAGCATCTCGAGCAGAGC
>JACXGJ010013666.1:0-15920 GCA_016801105.1 Esox niger | reverse complement strand
ACACATACAGGCTCTTAGACACTGAGCAATAACCCACAAAACCCCAACCTAATCAACAGACATTTATACCCCTACACTAAATAACAAATAATAAACAGGTGCGTCTGATAATGACACACAAAGGGGCAGTGGTTTTAGAAGGTCGGTGACGCCGACCGCAGGAGCCTCGGCGCACCAGCTGGGGGAGCTTCAGGTGGAATGGTGACAATAGGGTACTTATCACATGGGTTACCGTTTTTTTAACAGGGGATTCATCTTATTGTGTAGGTTAATTCATCAAATGTAAATCGAAAATGTAAATTTACATTCTTTTAGGAGGGAAAAATATAAAAAATATGTCTCTCTTTCAAATTTCTCTGCTTATTTTACTGAAGATTAATATTCTACAAATGTAAAAGAGGATATCTCTTATTTTTCTACTAACTCCTCTTGGTTTATCGATAACGTATTCATGTCACATATAGAAAAATCATATAAACCAATAATCTAGGAGACAACACCTATGCATTGGTGTTGAAATCAATCTAATGGCCCATCTACATCCCCAGGGAAAGACTTGCAAAGACGCATCGTTCACAGCCTATTCATTTCGGGCCTCGCCTTTTCTAATAGCTCCTCTTGGTTTTTCAATAACTTGTTGAAGTCACCTATAGAAAAATATTATATGCCTGTAATCTGTGAGACTAGAGCTATGCATTGGCTTTAAAATAAACTTGATAGCCCCAGAACAACCCGTGGGAGAAACCTGCAAAGACAAGCGGTTCACAGCGTATTCATTTCGGATCTCATCTTTTTCTAATAGCTCCCCTCGTTTTAAGATAACTTATTCTTGAAACCTATAGAATAATCTTTTATGCCAGTTATCTATGAGACTAGAGATATGCATTGGTGTTGAAATCATTTCAGACCTTGTATTTTGTATGATGAGACCTTCAATACAAACACATTCTTGTATTTTTCAAATTCATTAACCATTTAAAACAGACAAATTCTGTAATTATTTTTTAGACTTCTATTTAGTTTGATAACGACCTAGAAGATGAACTGATGCTCTGGCTGGATGGTGATGCTGCGTAAGAGAATGTCCATGCTAATAGGAACAATTCGTATGCTAATTACGCCAAATAGCAGTGTTCTAGTGTTAAATCTTGCTCAAAATTATTTGTTTCTGAATCAGTGTTCCCTTCATTTGCTGCAGGTTCAATCACTGTAGTATTGCATATTTCTGGGGGTTTATTATGTTTGGAGAAATTGTACTCATCTAGCCCAATTAGAATCTTTCCATATGTTAAATGCCTCTCTTGAATAATGTGAAAATCAGGCCAAGGTGATAGAGGTCCATTTTTTCTACTGTCCTCATTGACATGTCACTCTGCGACTCCCTTCCTGTATTTGCTCCCCACTTTATACCCAAAAGATATTCATCCTGTCCTTGTGTTAACTCCTGTACCTCCTGTGGTGTACCATTTGCCCTGTCTGACAAGCTTCCGTGCCTCGTTAGCTAAAGCCCTTATTTAGGCCTCAGGAAATAATACAGTGGTATAGTAATTGTCTTGACTTCCGTTTGTTAAGATCACAATGATAGGTATATAAGCAGGAGGGATCAGGCCATTCGGGAGAGTCCTTGCATGCGGACTCTCTCCATGTGGACTCTCTCCATGCGGACTCTCTCCATGCGGACTCTCTCCATGCGGACTCTCTCCATGCGGACTCTCTCCATGCAGCATATTGAAACTTATTAAATTACTTAGCTATACTTTGTAAATTAAGGTTTCTTTGTGTTATTAATCTAACTATATCTATGTGAAATTCTACTTAATTGTCCTGAACATCTTCACATTTGTTCAATGGATAAGTCTATTCATTATTTATATCATCGTACCATTTATAATTTGGAGTCAAACACTTCAAAGCATTGTACATGTGTTTGTTATGAATATGTTTGTATTCTCCTTTGTATGTAAGCTTGCATTTCAGTTTAATGCGTAGCATTACGTCTTTCTCGCCATTTCGTGAAAGGTCATTGGTGACTTGATTGACATTAGCTGGTACACAAACAACAGGTCCATGTCAACCATTGTGACCTTTTTGTAATGCTGAGTTTCATGAATGGTATGTGTCTTGCAAACGATGTTGCTTGAGTGAATTTAAACACTAACTGAGAAGGAAAAGTTTCCAAATGTAAGCTGTTGACAACACTTTCTTGAGACATTTTACCATGTCCAATTTTCCGAGGACATGATTGACATATCCACAGCTTACAGGATTCTGTACGGGCTTTGCCATTCTCATGAGTCTGTGTTACAAGTGTGTATGTATGTATCTGCAATGCACTGGTTGGCCAAAGCAGCAATCTTATCTGTCATCATGTAATGCTTGTGTATGCATTCAAAAATGTGCTTGTTGAGTGGCTGAACAAATAAACAGGCCCTGTTTTTTTTTATCTGAAAGACTCAATGACAAAATCAGTGTCAGACTTGTTTTTTTTCTTTGGGCATGGTTTTCTACGCTGTGCTGTTACACAGCACTCAGAAACTTGCCATCACATTTGTTTTTCTCTGAATTAAACGGTTTAACATTTGCTTGAAATGCCACATCAGTTTGGTATTTTGTCTGGCTATATTGTTTTACATTTGTCTGAAATTCCAAGTCAATCTGGTACTTTTCTTTACTATCAAATGTTCCCTTAGCCAGGGCATTGAACATGGGTTGTGGATGAGTGTTCCAGCATGACAATGATCCAAAACCCACAGCCAAGGTAAAAAAAGTAGTGGCTCAAGAAGAAGCACATTAAGGTCCAGGAGTGGCCTAGCCAGTCTCCAGACCTTTATCCCATAGAAAATCTGTGGAGGGAGCTGAGGATTCGAGTTGCCAAACGTCAGCCTCAAAACCTTAATGATTTGGACAAGGTCTGTAAACAGGAGTGGGACAAAATACCTCCTGAGATGTTCGCAAACCTGGTGGCCAACTACAAGAAACGTCTGCCAACAAGAGTTTGCCACCAAGTACTAAGTCATGTTTTTTAGAGGGGTCGAATATTTATTTCTCTTATTAAAATGCAAATCAATTTATAACATTTTGGACATGGGTCTTTCTGGATTCTTTTGATGTTATTCTGTCTCTCACTGTTCAAATAAACATACCATTAAAATTATAGACGGATCATATCTATGTCAGCTGGCAAACGTACAAAATCAACAGGGGATCAAATAACTTCCCCCTTATTGTACTTCCTGTGATCTGCAGCGTTTATGTAAATCCATGGTTGCCATTCACATGATTGAAATAAATACCATCATTGCTTTCACTAGAAAGAATTCTGTAGATGTTCCATCGATCAGCATTGAATATATATAAACGTCTGTATGCAAAAGGTCTGCTGCAGCCATTAATTCCAACTCTGTGCACCAGAAATTGGGATACATTATCCATGAAGACTGTACATACGGTTCTATTGAACTGTAAGAGTTTCTCAGTAACTTGCCAAATTTGTGACTGTTTGCCATCAAAGATTTTGCCACCCATTTGTGCATTTTCATGTGAGGATTCTCATTGCCATATGTTGCAAAAGCTATCTCTTTTTATAGGCATTTTTCACAGGGAGTACTTATAAAAGCAGGTTGCTTATCACTGATGTTTATGTCCACCCGCAGTGGTCTCAGTTTCTTTATGATCCCACCACAGAGACAAAAAAAAAGTACAATCAGCAATCCTTTACTTTTGTAATTAAAAAAAAGATGACAGAATTCCTAAACGAGCTCCTATATTAACATTTCTGTTCGGCTTTTTATTTTATAAAGGTCCAGATTCAGAGCTTTGTAATGGTATATAATACAATACTGTTTGATAAAGTTATCAGAAAGGCCGGTTTGTAGCCTCTGTACAATGAACATTCTTAGGAGACTTAGATGCATCTAGCAGTACCACAGTGTAAACAGGCTTACTGGAGCCCAGTCTTGCAAACACCTGATAAGGTGTAGGAAGCCACAGGTCTTGGTTCTTGTGTCGCCCTGTGAATTGTCTATTCCGCAGATAGACAAGCTCCCCCGTCGGAAGAACACTGTCCTTTACTGGTGGTCCCGCATTCCTGTGGGGGACCTCTGCCGCCTGCTCCATCTCCATTCCTGCATCCTCATATTCCACTTGGAGCCTCCTGTGATGGCCCTGGACCCAGTCTGTCACACCCCCCTGAGCATCTTCCTGCTCCTCTCTTCCCAGCTGCACATCCAAGGGCACACAATGGCCCCGTCCAAACAACAGGAACTAAGGGGAATACTCTGTACTCTGGTGCTCCGTGGTGTTGTAGGCATACACCATTTCCGGAAGGTATTCTACCCACCTCTTTTTTTCCTCTGGGGGCAACGTCTAGAGAAGGTAATGCAGTGTTCTGTTAAACCATTCGCACTGGCCATTTCCCTGTGGCCTATACGCATTTGTCCTACTCTTCTTCATTCCATACACCTTGCACAGGGCCTGGACTACTCCCGCTTCAAAACATTTCTCTTGATCAGAGTGAAGTCGGGCAGGGACCCCATACGGCTGGATCCAATGCTTCACCAGACACATAGCCACTGTAATGGCCCGCTGGTCACACTGGCACTGCCACTGTAAACTTTGAAAATACATCGTTAAGAACTAAAACATTCTCCTGCCCATCTGACGAAGGCTCCAGAACCATAAAATCCATGGCGATGATCTCCAGAGGCCTGGTTGCCAACAAACACCCCATGGCAGTCACTACTCTTGGCTGTGGAGCTTTGGACAAAATACACCGATTGCAGGACTTGCAATGCTCCTCCACATCACTAAACAGGTTAGGCCAGTAACACCTTCGCCAAACCAGATTAAAGGTTCTCTCAACTCCCTGGTGTCCACAGCCATCATGCATTCGTGTCAGCACCTCTTTCAGCAGGGCCTCTGGTAGAACTAATTGCCTCATCGGCCTCTCTATCGGGTTCTGCTGCAGCCAATACAAGACCCCTTCCGAGACCACTAATCTTCCCCACTGCTTCACCAATGTATTTGATTCCTCTGCCATCCTTTCATCTCGACTTGGCTTTTGGCCACTCGTCCAAAACATCCAAAAAGCAGTGATGACTTGATCCTTCTGCTGCAGTACCCTCAACATCTCGACACTATATGTGGGGATGCTGGTAGTAGAAGTGCCTCTCATAACAACAGGGTCGGTTGCAGATGCTCTGTTGGGCGATGACATCACTGTCTCCACAATTCCAGCGAAGGTGGGGCTGATCGTTCGATCGAGTCAGGCAGATATGGTACAATGATGACGGCACTCCCAATAACACTCCAAGAGAGAAAGAGCATGCAGTTGGGGGGCTTTGGTTAGAAATAATTTGACATTTGCTGAGCTCGACTGACAAAAACGAGAGAAGGGCAGAGAGAGAAAAGGAAGGAAAAACTGAGTAGCTGGGCCGGTAGGTGAACCCAGGTCCATGGACCAAGAGCCAAGCAAGCTAACCACTCAGCAATCTAGTTACATACTGGGAACCGTGCTCTCAATTGCACCCTGAGTTGGGATGCATTGTCAAGGAGACGCTGGGTAGCGTAAACAGGAGTGTTTGAATCAAAAGGAACAGGCGACGAGATGGAGGCGAGAGCCGACGGCGTTACCTAGCCTTTAATCCTGTCACAGCGAGTGGGTTGAGATTTCACTACTGTTATGTCTCTAAGCCCAAGTGCATTCCCAGTTAACTCGGTAGACCGCGAGTCACGGGAGGGAGAGGAGCCTGGTGAAAAAAGTGAACGTTTCACTGAAGGAAAGTGAACGTTGACATGATCCTGCCGTGCTGAAACATAGGAGCGGACACACTCAGGACTTGTAGGGAGCGGGATGAGAGACGTCTGTGAACTCGCTAACCGGTGTTTATGTCTAAGGGAGGTGGCGGATAGAGAGGACTGAGTAGTTATACGTAATAATCCCTGAGCGGACTCACTACACTGAACATTGTTAGCATACAGTGGGGAGAACAAGTATTTGATACACTGTTGATTTTGCAGGTTTTCCGACTTAAAAAGCATGTAGAGGTCTGTAATTTTTACCATAGGTGCACTTCAACTGTGAGAGACGGAATCTAAAACAAAAATCCAGAAAATCACATAGTATGGTTTTTAAATAATTCATTTGCATTTTATTGCATGACATAAGTATTTCATACATCAGAAAAGCAGAACTTAATATTTGGTATAGAAACCTTTGTTTGCAATTACAGAGATCATACGTGTCCTGTAGTTCTTGACCAGGTTTGTGCACACTGCAGCAGGGATTTTGGCCCACTCCTCCATATAGACCTTCTCCAGATCGTAAACGTACTTTCATATGTTTACGGAGCCACTCCTTAGTTGCCCTGGCTGTGTGTTTCGGGTCGTTGTCATGCTGGAAGACCCAGCCACGACCCATCTTCAATGCTCTTTCTGAGGGAAGGAGGTTGTTGGCCAAGATCTTGCGATCCATGGCCCCATCCATCCTCCCCTCTATGGTGCAGTTGTCCTGTCCCCTTTTGCAGAAAAGCATCCCCAAAGAATGATGTTTCCACCTCCATGCTTCACGGTTGGGATGGTTGTACTCATCCTTCTTCTTCCTCCAAACACGGCGAGTGGAGTTTAGACCAAAACGCTCTATTCTTTTCTCATCAGACCACATGACCTTCACCCATTCCTCCTCTGGATCATCGAGATGGTCGTTGGCAAACTTCAGACGGGCCTGGACATGCGCTGGCTTGAGCAGGGGGACCTTACGTGCGCTGCAGGATTTTAATCCATGACGGCGTAGTGTGTAATTAATGGGTTTCTTTGAGACTGTGGTCCCTGCTCTCTTCAGGTCGTTGACCAGGTCCTGCCGTGTAGTTCTGGGCTGATCCCTCACCTTCCTCATGATCATTGATGCCCCAAACAAATTTTCTCATCCTCATTCTGACGTATGCTGCTGCAATTTGTTTTGTCGGAACACGAACCTGATATTTGAGTTTTGAAATTAGGAGTAACCGCTAGTTTCATTGATCTGTCCGTTTTCAATTTCAGTAAATCGCAGACTGTTGGCCATGTTTGATTAACTTTTACTATAACCTGTGGGAAGGTGCGCCAAAACATATATTTTATTCAGAACAGCATTTAAGAAGAGACGTTGTAATAGCTGTATTGACTTGATCATATGAATAGTTCTTCAAAACAAAATAAAAATGTTGCTTCTTTTCTGATTTGTTGCTAAAAACTTTCAGGAAATGTGTTCTATTCAGTTTGAAGAAATAGTGAAACCACGCTTAGCATGCCTTAAACAAAGGTTCAGTGTTCAAAAGGTTTATTTGTCATTTGCAATAATAAGTTATGGCAATGAAATGCTTGGTTTTCCTACTCCCGACAGTGCAGTTAAACAATTTACAGTAGTTATAATTTAAAAATAAGAAGATAACATGAACTCAATAATCAATAATAACACTATACAAAAACATGCATCAATTATAATAACTATACCGTTGTGCAATGTAAAAGTGACAGGTGTGCATGAAATGATTGTCAGATAAGCATGATATAAAGTGACAGGTGGGCATGGGACTATGGGTGGAAGGGAAGAGGGGTTCCTGAATTGAGCAGCCTTACGGCATGAGGAAAGAAACTGTCCCGCAGCCTGTTGGTTTTGGATGGAATATTCCTGTACTATCTGCCTGACGGCAGCTTGGTAAACAGTCCATGGTATGTGTGGCTGGGATCTGTAATGATTCGTTTGCTCCTCCTCCTACACCTCTCTGTAAAGATATCCTGCAGGGATGGCAGATCAGACCTTGTGATGCCCTCTGTTGTTTTAATCAACTTCTGAAGTGCTTTATGGTTGAGGGCAGTGCAGCTGCCATACAAGGCGGTGACACAGCCGGACAGTATACAATCTATAGTGCGTCTGTAGAAATTGGTGAGCATCCTGGAATTCATGCCAAATCTCCTTAATCGGTGTAGGAAGAGCCGTTTCCTGGTCTCCTTCACAAAAATGTTAGAGTAATGAGACCAGGTCAAGTCATCGCTGATGTTGACACCAAGGAACCGGATGTTGTGTACTCTTTCTACTGCAGACCCATTGATGTGTATGGGGGCGTGGTCTCCCCACCGCTGTGATTAACAATCATGTCCTTCGTTTTGCTGATATTGAGTGGGAGGTTGTTTTCCTGACACCACAAAGTCAGTAAACTTAAATTGTTTCTATTAGCTGACTCGTCAGAGATCAGGCCTATGATGTTGGTGTCATCAGCAAACTTAACGATGATGTTGGAGACGTGGGTTGTCAGGCAGTTGTGGGTGAAGAGAGAATACAGGAGTGGGTTCTGGGGGGAGCCAGTACTGACAGGCAGTGAGGAGAAAGCGGTATTGCCCATCCACACCACATGGGGTCTGCTCGTCAGGAAGTTCAGGATCCATCTGCACATAGAGGGGTTGAGACCCAGGTCCCTGAGCTTCACCGCCAGCTTGTGGGGCACAATGTTGTTGAAGGCTGAGCTATAGTCAATGAACAGCATTTTCACATATGTGTTCTTCTTGTACAGATGAGAGACTGCAGAGTGGAGGGTCAGATCTGTTATGTAGCTCTGTTGTGTCTGTTGTGTCTACAGGCAAACTGCAGCGGGTCGTGTTACAGGCTTGGAGTCTGTGATGTCAGTTTTAACTTGCCGCTCAGAGCACTTCTTGATGATTGGTGTGAGTGCAACATGGCGATAATCATTCATGCAGAGCCTTCGAGTGGTTTATTTGAAAACTAACATCCAATAAAAAACTTTTCTTAAAGTTTCCACAGTCAGTGATGGTTTGAGGTGCCAAGTCATCTGCTGTTGTTGATCCACTGTGTTTTCTGAGGTTCAAGGTCAACGCAGCCATCTACCAGGAAGTTTTAGAGCACTTCATGCTTCCTACTGCCGACCAACTTTATGGAGATGCAGATTTCCTTTTTCAACAGGACTTGGCACCTGCACACAGTGCCAAAGCTACCAGTACCTGGTTTAAGGACCCTGTTCTTAATTGGCCAGCAAACTCGCCTGACCTTAACCCTGTAGAAAATCTATGGGGTACTGTGAAGAGGAAGATGCGATATGCCAGACCAAACAATGCGAAGAGCTGAAGGCTACTATCAGAGCAACCTGGGCTCTCATAACACCTGAGAAGTGCCACAGACTGTATTGGTATTGTTCATAAGTAATATTATAATTTTCTGAGATACTGATTTGGGGGTTTTCATTAGTTGTCAGTTATAATCATCAAAATTAAAAGGAATGAACACTTGAAATATATCAGTCTGTGTGGAATGACTGTATACATCATGCAAGTTTCACTTTTTAAATGGAATTACTGAAATAAATCAACTTTTGATGATATTCTAATTATATGACCAGCACCAGTATAATCAAACTTAAACCTCCGATTGAACAGTCCAAAACTGCAAGATTTAATGCTAAAATTCAAAACTTTCCAAGTTTCCATGGAAATCAACAATACAAATCATAAGAGTTACTTTATATTTTGGTCATTTCTTACACACAAGGTCTTACCAAAATGTAATATCCACTTTAAACCAAACCCCACCAAAATGGAGAGGAGCTGCAACAATGGCAACCTGGGGAGAAATTAGCATTGATGACAGTTATGCCCTGTGCCAATTTAGGCATTCGATTGAGAAACCTTTGGGTTACTGGTCAGACACTTTAACTGCAAGGCTAACTGACAACCGCCATGAACAAGGGAAAGCGTGTTTCATTATGATAAGATTGATGATGACTATAATGATTCCTCCCCCAGTGAGACAATGCTGGGTTGGGGGCTATTGTTGTTGTTCACTTGTCCTGCATGTGATTTACCTTAGAAAATATACCTTGGATGTCAAATCATTGGATTACATTGTGATATTATGAGATATTAAATACATGAAAGGATTACAACTTACCTGGTAACTGATCTCAACATACAATCGGAAGAGCAACCATAGGAAAAGCTACAAACTCTGTTTTTATTTATCCTGTTTATCCAGAACAAATAATTGCATCGGAGTCAAATTCCTGGAACCTGTACATCAAACACACAAGCATCTCTCAAGCTACTACTGACCCTCGTCATGAACAGCCACATGGACCAGCCTGGTCGTCCTCTATCAAAGCTAGATGTGGATGTGGACCTTGGATTTGCTCTCTTCTTCCTTGCCCTCCTCTGCTTCTTTTTGCTGTTGACAGTGGTGCGCTGTGCTCAGACAGTTGTGGATCCTTATGGTGCCATCTCAACCTCCACCTACCAGGAAGAACAGATCAATTAAGAAGTCAAATCACATCCCCAAGAGAGAGCTGACATTATGCCACTCAGGCATCAAAAAAACTTGTGAAAATATAAATGAGACCTCCATCCTTAGATTTATTGGGGAAATTAAGTAGACAGCTATTTGTGGGCTGTGCCTATGTATTCCAATAAATAATTGAACATGACCAGAACTTTAGGAATCTGAATTATTTGAAGAATGACTGTTGAGTTACACTGTTAATTGTTGTGCTAATATACTTTTTTGTATTTTTTGAGTATGTAGAAGCTGGCAATTTAGGCAAAACAAACTGTCCTATATAGAATTTGTATTGAGACATACCAGAAAATACACAACACTGCAAAAAGTCCTGCCAACTGAACAGTTTATATCCCCTTGGTGTGGCGCTCAGCAACAGGCTACTTGTCCCAGAAAGACAAATTCATTTATCACATCAAGCCTCCACCAAACTGTTAGCTGCACTACACTGCACCTAAAACTCTATTCACCACCATGCATCTTAATAGACGCAATGTACGGACGGATTATAATCTGTAAATGTGTATATCAACTGTAAATTAATGTAGATGATACAATCATCTCTCATATCCCAATATCTTACATGCTCAACAACTGTTGTACATCAATGTGTTTGTACTTTGTTTATTATGTCTCTATAAATTTTGTCTAACACTACCAAACCAAGTTATATTATAGATATATGTAAATTTACTTAGCAAATAAAATTATTCTAATTCTGGATGGTCATTTCTCTTGGTCTGAGGAAGTTTTTTTGATTTACCAGTTCTCGAGTTCCCAGTTACAACTTGTAGCCAAGATGTTCTTAAGACGTTTGAATTAATCAGCAGCATAGGGTATCCCACCATATCAGAAAAACTAACTACAATTGTCTTTTAATTACATTGGAAAGAGATGTTAGGTTGGAGTCTGTTCATGGAGAGCCATATGCAGGCTTTTTATTTAACCTGACCTGGAATTCTTTGTTACATTTTGTCACTCAACTGACCAGCTGAGTAATGAACAGAATTTGGCTAGTTCTAACTACTCACATTTTCAAACCATTTTTGCCCAGAGGATGCAGGACTTACTAATTTGTTTCACATGCCTGGTGTTACCCAACGGCCTGTGATGGCGCAAGTGTAGCGAGTGAGTAATTGTGAGGCAAAAGTCTTAACAAAACAAAACATACTATAGTAGTTCTCTAGGACTTTTATGTCTTTTCTTTAACAATAATAACAGCACCAGCACAGCATCAAGCGACAAACAATAAATCGTGAGGTAGGTGAACGGCAATGGGTGAACACAGAATACAAACACAACTAAACAGTGATTAGAAACAGGTGCATCCTGAGGATGGACGCACCTGACTCTCCTGTCAGTGGGTAGTACACCTGAGAGGTGGAGCCGCCATGCCACCAGGAGCAGACGTCACGCTGCATTATAGAGTTAGATTGAAACTTTTCAGCGTTAAACGTATTCTCTCTTGAGAATTAAGTAGCTTATTTACAGATTTACTGCAAGATACACAGCTCCTGAAACAGGAAACCAGACAAGCCAGTTCAGCCAGCCTGCAATATAAAGTGTTGCCATTTCGAGATTCGAACCCGGGTTGCCCATGTGGAAGGCTGTCGTTTACCACTACACAAAACTGTACATTAAACTAGTGTCAGTATAGCCTCTTGTCTCTAACCTGAACAAATCTTCTTTTGCCACTGGCCATTTTAATAGCAAATTGGCCATTCTTGAATGATATTGGTACAGTGTAAGTAACCAACGTTTCTTCATAAGTTTACCAGAACCACAAATAGTGTCTATGAACTGTATAGTGTTTGCCACTGTCTGTTTTAACAGCGTTTTAGCCAGTAATAGGCTTTACCAGTATCTACTAACTTACTGGAATACTCAGAAATTGAGCAATTGCTAGCGAGTTTGCGAAACCTATTTCATGGCATAGGAACGTATTTTTTTATTGCATGGCATAACAACATACTTTTTTCTTAATACAATAACTGTCAATAAAGGTGGTGATAACACATTTTTTCATCAAGTGAAAAAACAAAACAATCAACAGAAATAGTTAATACTGTATCACCGTAGATTTATTACGGCCCATAAATAAAATTAATAAATGTTATTGCTTTCAATAGATTGAAACTTTGATCTTCCAGGGGAGAGGTGCTGTCTTTAACCACTACGCTAAGGCATTACTCATTTCAGCAGTCGCTAGACACCATTGAGCATTGTGTTAAACTGACTGTTTCTTATTAATTTTACCTCCACCGTAGTGTCTATGCACTGTATGGATTTTGCAATTGGCAATGTTTTTTATATATTTTAACATATAATTAGCCTTATTAGTATCTACTAATGTCCTAATCATAAGAATTGAGCAATTGCTAGTGAGACTGAACATGAACTTTTTCTTGCCAGAAACAGTCGCAATATAACCATATGCAGTCTTAGTGAAGGCTTACTATAACGTAACTACTGTAAATTGTAGCCAGCAAATGTGTTTGTATATCTTGACCCAAAACGGATGCATAGATGCATACTGTGAAAATCCACCAGAAACAGTCACAATATAACCATAAACTGCTTATTTTCAGGCTTACTATTATGTAGATACTAAAGGTTTCAGTCAGCAAAGTTTTCATCTATACGGAATAATTCATAATGCGTACGTCACTTTGCCTGTGAAGAGATACGAATGCGGAACCTATAGTTTACAGGTCCGCTTCTCTAATCAGTACGCTATTTAACAAGGGGGAGTCAGTCAGTCAGTCATTCACTCAGTAAGAGACATTCGCTCTTCTTGGCTAGCTCCGCTTACATGGTCTTGTAAAAATTAAGAGTCCACAGCACCTTTTTCTTTCCTTTCCAAAAAAGTTGAAAAGGATGTTTTTGAGTAAGGAACAGAAGGGCTAAAATTTAGAGACCACTGCAAATCCTCAAAACTTCCCTTCTCAAATTTTTTGGAAACAAAATAAAAAAGAATTTCTTGAAAAATAAATGAAAAGTACATGTTTTTGATTATCTTTTATAAAAATTGTAATATCTAATATTTTGGATCAGTATGAAGCTGTCTCTCAATTGTCTACTGTTCTTGCAGTGAAGATCCAGTTATTCACCATCTTCAGTTGAGAAGATATACAGTACATGGACATAAAGTTACATTGTTGAATTTATGAAAGGCAATGGCATTTGCTTTATGGATATGCCTTACACCTGCGTGTTTCCTCCCTCAGGAAAAGATGGTTATCGAGATATTTCACGTATATCAATTGGAGTTAAAGGTGCACTATGTACGTTTTTACGCCAGCTATCGGCGGTAAGTTGAAGATCGTTTGTTTAACTCAATTTGGATCTGACACCATCATTACTAACTACCAAAATGCTGACCCGTCTAAAGCAAAGTTTCCTCCAACCTGCCTCCAACCGTCAATGCTAGAGCAATAAACGCAGACATTTGTTTTAGATATGGTCGAAGCTGTTGGGTCTATTTCATAACTCAAGAACTTACACATAACTTTCCTTGACTATCTAGCCAACTAGCTAAATGAGGCATCTAATGTTACCTTACTTGTAGTAGAAAGCTAGCCAACTCTGAATCAGTGTTCATACAAACTTCAGCTCTCGCCATCTAATGAAATCCTTATCCAAATATACGCTCGTTTTTACTCCATGCTTTGTCTGATGCTCGCATTGCTTCGATATTGTACGTTGAATATATCCGGCATTCATGTATGAAGAATGTCATATTTCATTATTTTCAATAGAATCTCAGCTTTCAACTTCAGTAGAAAAATGTTTCTCTCATATGTGTTTCTGCTACAATGAATAAACATGTGTGGCTGGCACAAAGGTTTTGTGGCAGGAGTCATGTTGTTGAGATGCATCACATTGATTTATTATTTGCAAGGAGCTAACATCAAAACGTCTAGCGACTGAACTCAACAAGATCTTTAATAATGTTGAAAAGATGATCAAATATATAAATATATAAAGGCAAACAGTTACAAACTCTAAATTTTTGCTGCATCATGCAAAGAAATAGAGCCGATCACGGGCACCTGCTCTTACATAAGCTGGCTGTCCAGGGGTGAAATGGTTAGCAGGGTTTATGTCATTGATGTCTCACAGCCATCAAGTTATCGTCTACTCTCTGAAGCACCAATGCACAAGTTGTGTAGAAAACGGGCTGCCATCACAATCATCACCAAACCATCAAGCTGCGTGTTCTGCAGACTGCAAAGACGCTTTCAATTGCACTTCATCCTTCCGAAGGCTTGTTCAACAACCAGCCTCCCACAGCTGATCTTGGAGTCCTGCAGCTGGTCTACTTCAGTAAGAGCCCCCTTGCCACACTTAGGAGTTATGACAAGGTATGTACTGTCTCCTAGCTATCTGTACTCACCTATCTTCTCATGCCATGCTGGGAAACTTTGGAGGCCCTCAACATCCTGGCATCACGTACCCTGCCCGGTGGTCCAGCAAAAATGTCAATGAATCGCCCTCTCTCGTCTCCAATCCCCTGATGGAGGATGGAGTAGAAGGACTTTCTGTTCATGCAGTCCCCTCCTCTTACGGGTGGCCTCTGCATCCTGATGTGCCACCCATCAATTACACCAATGACATCACTGAGGCCACAGAGGTGGTGGAACTCCACAGCAGATGCTGCTTTCTCACAATCATTTGACCAGGAGATGAAGGTTGGTCCCATTGTTCCAAGGATGTTGAGCAGTTCTAGGATGATCCTATGAGCTTGTGGCTGTGACACATCAAACTTGTCTGACATCTCCCTAAAGTTGTTCTAGTTGATCATGAACCACAGGAACATCAACACCTTTGTCACAGGGACTGGTGGTGTTCCATGACTGTGTTCAGAAAAAAACTGTATTAAACAAATGAATATCAGGCATTCTATTATTACAGTCCTATCTACTATCACTTTATTGTTTCATCTGAGAACCATCACTGATAATAAAGGCTATACAGGTAGTGTGGGGGAAATACCAGCTTCTCTCCCAGAGGAACTGAACTCTTTCTATGCTGGCATTGATACTCAAAGGGACCAGGATGGTTGCCCTTTCCAAATGACCAGGTCAAACGTCTGTAAAGCCCTAAAAAGGATTAACACACGCAAGATTCCTGGACCAGACAACATCTCAAGCTGTGTTCTCAAGATCTGTGCAGACCAACTGGCTGATGTCTTTACTGATATCTTCAACCTATCGCTACATCAGTCAGTGGTCCCCACCCACTTCAAGGTCACTGACTTCATTGAGTCAGGAAAACAACCTCCAGCTCAATATCAGCAAAACGAAAGCGATGACTGTTGATCACAAGCAGCGGCAGAGAGACCATGCCCCCATACACATCAATGTGTCTGCAGTAGAGAGAGTTTCACAACATCCGGTTCCTTGGTGTTGTAGGATCTGAGCATTAACAACTACAATATGAATGTATGGTTCATTAGAAGTGATTGTGCCTAGATGTTGAGAATAACAGACAGTTAAGATTCGGCCTGTTGGGCTCTGGTAACCACAGGAATGTATGCATAGACCATTTGGTGTGGGGGTTAGTGTCTTGGCTTTGCTAAGTAAACACACCCCTCCAGGTATTT